>JBBPBX010068524.1:7165-19100 GCA_038048925.1 Garcialebias charrua
TTCAATTCATTTATTATCTCCTGGGACAAGAGGAGCTTATTTCTGAGGCTCAGGAATAGGAAAGTAGGCTGTATATTGAGAAATATTTTAAAGCAATTGGAGATGACGTTATTTTTCATTTTGCTTCCATTAGGGATGTTTCATTTGATGCTTCCCCCAGCAAAGTCAATTAACCTTAATTTCATACTGATAAAGGTATAATAAGGAAGATTGAATTTATGTCTGCTGCCTGCTTAAAGAATAATAAAGGGGGATGGAAATAAGCTCTCAGCAAAAACCAGGGTCAGAAATGAAGAGAAAAAAGCTTTCTCCTCCGTTGTATTGTATTGACTAAAGCCGTGCAATCAACTCAGAAAATTGGAGGAGATAGCTGGAAAACCAAAACGCTAATCATTCAGCAGTCGACTTTCACCGCCGCAGAAGAAAAAATAAAATAAAATGAAAAGCGTGAAATGAAAAGTCGACAGTGTTACCTTTAGGATACACTTGTCTTCAATAAGAGCTATCCAGTGCGCATTTAAAACCTCCTACAAGTACAAGCTCAGCTGGAGCAACAGATACGCTTCATCTCTGGGGATGTTGTTGCTGGTTTTTGTACAACATTTAGCCTAAGGCTAAAGCTCTGTAAACTTCACCCTGCTTTGGGATTCTCTTTATCAGCATGCATCGATCCCACAGCCAGCAGAGTTAAATCATTACAGGACTGAGCACAGCGGCTGGACCGTCTTCATGCAGCATGGACAAATTATTTTGTCCTCGTAGCTTTAGGCCCTAATTTCTGCTAATTTATAAGTAAATACAAAATTTAGATTTTCAATCTCCTGACAAGCTTTTTATGTTTCTTGTGTGTTTTTTTGATAAAAAAGAAAAAAAAAAGTTTTTAACTGTCCACTGTCAAGAATCAGAGTCAGAGTCAGAGAGTCTTTATTGTCATTTGCACCGCATGTGGTACATGTGATGAAAACGAGATTATGTACACGGGGTCCCAGTTACATCCAACAACAAATGCAAGAGAAAAACAGTAATAACATCTAGAATTAACTAAGAGAAACATCAACTAGTAATACACTAAGCCCTAATGTGGTGGAAAAACATCATTATAAACAGCAGCACGAACATGAGTCTGTATGAGCAGATCTACATGTAATTGTGGGTTCATTTGTCATTGTGTTAGAAAAATATCTCATCAAACAGTGAACAGATTATGTTGAAACGTACAGCAAATTACTATTGGATGCATAAGGTTCAAGGTGGCTGTCATTTGCATCACATGTGGTACATGAGGTGGAATGAAACTGTGTACAGTACTCAAGGTCTTAGTTACATCCAAAAATAGCAAAAATATAAACTATATAAAAACAGTATACAATGATCTAAGATATACATTAAACAATAGTAATACTGTATAGTATAATACAGTGTATTAAACAGCAGCCTGAACATGAGTCTGTTGTGAACAGATGTGTATGAATACAGCATCTTATGGGTAAAAATAAGCAGCACAGATCAATATCCAATTAAAGTGGCATTACAGTGATTTTCCTGCTTAGGGATTTATGAGTCTAACAGCTTTAGGGTAGAAGCTGTTCCTCAATGAGCTTTAAATATAACAGGTTATCTTTTGGTGGTAACCAGATTAAATGTAGCAGGTCGCTCTTGTAAATGAGCCCATGAGGCTCAATGAGATTTACCTGACTAAATAAAGGTTGAATGAAAAAAATGGCCGCTGCATCTAATAAACCTTGTCAAACACAGAACTGGTTATAACTCAGTCAGGTTAAGACATACTGACCTAAGATCTGGTGTGATAGTAGCTGAGAGTGATCCCAAACATATAGTTTGATTCTTAACAAATCATGTGAAAGCTTTGTGTAAAACCCTAATATTCAAGACTGGGGGAAATATGCATTATTTTGAAGAATGCTAGTTTCATTTTTAATGTAATGATGACTCTAATGCCACTTTGATTGGTGATATGTGACTTATCTGTGCTGCTGATCATACATCCATGCGCGTAGCCCGGGGGGGGTTCGAGGGGTTTGAACGAACCGCCCACTTTGCCTAGGAAGTCCCGCCTACAACTCCCGCGAGATATAGAACTGTGAGGTGAAGATGACGTTCACTCTGTCCTGGCTTGGAAGGCAACACGGTGGATTCAAACTGTAAAATTACATTGTGGTTTTTGATTCAACTGTTCATTTGTGTATTTTAAGTAGTGCCGTTTGTTAGAGTTAAGGATTGGTACTGTGCCTTTAATGGTACATCCAGACCGAACGCGTTTTGAGCTGCAGGAGCGTCCGGTTTACATGCAAAGTCAATGGGGGACACGCCTCCAGGCGCCTCCAGGGGTCGCGCGTCGCGTCACGTGCGTGTTGAGCGTTTTGGAAGTGGCATTTGAGCGTTTTCCGTGCACGTGAGCCCACGGCAGCCTCCACAGCTCGCCTTGAACATGCCGAAGATTTCGCCGTTCAACGCGTCTGTCAACCAATCAGGGAGAGTCGGGGAGGAGAGAGAGGGGAGTCAGCTATGTGACGCGGTAACGAGGGGACGGGTGTTGCGCAACTGTGTGACGTATTGTTTGTGAGACACGGAAATAACCCGCAAAGTCGTGTTAAAGTATGGAGGAGAAATAAAAAGGACCTTGCCTGGCGGAGTGCCTGTGAGGAAGTCGGGATATCGGGTAAGTTTTGAATTGTGAACTTTTCACGTTTAGCAAGTTAAGCTCTGCTAATTTCGTTCCTCCTCATGCACCACATGTGATGATGATGACAATAAAATTGCCTTGAGCTTGAACTTGAACTCCAAAAGCAACTAAAACATTAATAACTTAGAGGTGTGCTACTTTGCCGGGTTTCGTTTGCTTTGATCTTTTTTATTCAGGTGTAAGGGCTGATTCTCGGCAGTAGATTTTTGTTCTGAATCATTTTTATTGCCAGTTTGAGCATTTCGTGAACTTCAAATTGCAGGAATCCAGCAAGGTGAAGCATCAACACTGGCATTATAGATTATAGAGCTGTCCGTCAGAAATGCCTCTGCACTCAGCCAGCTCCTCCCCACGCCGCTGACTGACTCCGTGGGCCTCTCTGAACTGAGACAGAAAGAGCCCAGGATGACTGGATGCTGTGAAATGGAACAGGCTGTCGTTGCCAACGCTCACTGCTGAGGGAGAATTCCCTTTTCACCCGTAGTTTTCACTGTTTCTGTCATCTCGGCACCGGGGGTAAGAGGTGTCACCCAGGGGCCTCATGTTCAACAAGCCCCCGCTAGTTGTTCAGGTCTGGATGATGGCACAGCTGGGGGAGTTGTCAGCGAGATCCATCTCTTTGAAATAAATAAATAAATAAAAAAGTAGGGCCCTTTGCCAGCAGACGGTAATGAAAGGCTGAGGCGGCCTGGACGTGGAGCCTTGAGGGGTGTCTGTGTGTTTAAATATTGAAACAGAGCCCCATGCCCTGCCTCGTTACCAGAATAACGAGGGTGGCTAAGAGGGAGGAACCCCTGTTGCTAAAAAAAAAAGAAAAGAAATACAGCAGCTGCCACTTTTTATAAGTATATGATGTACCGTATTTTCTGGAATATAGGTCGCACCTGAATATAGGTCGCATTGTCCAATTATTACCAAAGAATTGGAAAAATCCATGTATAGGTCGCACCTGAATATAGGTCGCACCTACGTCAAAATGTGGACCGTGTTTAGCTCTGCTGCAAATGTCTGCCACAGGAGCGCACAGCAAGGCTTTTAAGAAGATTAACACTTAAAAACAATTATTTGTTTGATAAAAATTATAGCAAATATGTGTCTGAGCTGAACTTTTCTTTAATAAATGAATAATTTTAGCAGGATAAACACCTAAAAAATATATTTGTTAGCTGACATTATTGTAAGAGTGTGTCTCAGTTTAATTTTTGTTAATAAATGATTACAAATCAGCTTATTTTATAAAAAGCCATAAATAGGTCGCACCTGAATATAGGTCGCAGGGCATGCAAAAATGATAAAAAGCCGCAACCTATATTCCGGAAAATACGGTATATCCACTCAAATGGTTCCTTGTGGGAATTTTATCATTAAATATTTGATGCTCGAGTTAATATTTTGGGCAAGGTGATTTCTATCTAACATGCTGTTTAATAAGATGATTCTCACACTTTGCTGTGCTTAAATAGACAAATTCTGCCATTTCTGTGCATGAGTTGCAGAGTGCATTTAAAACTCGTATAATATACAGAAATTCTGCGAGCAAAACACAAAACACGAACAACTCGTTTAGTCATGTTGTTTGTTGTATTAATGATAAAAAAATGATTAAACTGTAGATTTTTAAAAAGGAAAGACCTAATAATAATTTAAAGTTATAAACATTGCAATTTACTGTATAAGTACAACCCATCTGCTCAGAATGTGAGTCATTTAAGTGTGTGGACTATGGCAGCTGTTATTTAGCATGTACTAACCATTTTAATAGTAACACAGAAGATGTACTGACAGCTGTGGCTATAAAAGTACACAGATAGCTTCAAAACGCATCCGATCCAAACCATCAAACAGGTCGGAGTAAGGCTATCAGCAATAGATGTTCATTATGTTGTGTTCAGACAAACAAATGCAAAAATCTAAATGCACAAAATGCGTTTGCAGTTTGATGTTTGAAATTATTTTAACTGCCTAAGGAGCACATCTTGAACCATTTGAGCCTTGAAAATAGCTTTTTGTTTTATTTGTTCCAGTCTCTTTGCACCACCTGCTAATAATGAGGTAACTCTTTCTTATAAATGTTGCCAAAAATTGATGTTTTAGTCGACATTGCTCAGTGCAAGTGAATTACTAGCAAGTTTTTTGGTCTTTTTTTTTAATGTAAGTGAAACAGCAATCTTTTTTTCAGTGCTGGGTTTAGACATATCTCATATGACCTGCTTGCTCTGCTGCCTTTCACTTACATCTCTGTGACGTTCCCAGATAAATCACTTTTTGTAACGGCAGCAATGTTTTTTTTCTTTGCCTTGACTTTTCATTTCACAAAAAAGACAGATGCCCTTCAGTGCCACGTTCCACAGCAGAGGTGAACAATGCGTCTAGTAGTTGTCAAAATAAATGACAGCAAGATAATTGGCAGGGCTCTCCTGCTTCATTTATGCCGAAACAAATAGGCTTCCAAAGAGAATTGCTCTTTTTAAAAAGCAAAGCTTTGTTTTTTACGCTCTTTATTATGCAAGCCTCAGAACGAAGTAATGAAGATGAGCATTAACGGATTGAGCATTAAAAACAAATGCACATTTATCGCGGGGCATGCATATTCATGGCACTAATTCAAATAACCTTAGGCAACTGTTACAGCTAATAAATATTTAAAACATGGTGCTTATAAAGATTTGAACACTGTGTTCAATTTGACTTTCTAGAAGCCTCATGTGCAATGGTAAACAATTAGGAATGACAAAAACAGATTTTGTCTGGTGATCAAAATGCTTGTGGAAAACAACAATCCATGTTGTCACATTAGTTGTGGGCCATTGACGCACCAAAAGAGAGCAATATAACAAGCAGGAGGACAATTTAAAAAACTTAATAATCTTACTGATTAGTTGACTAATTAAGCAGTTAGAATAATGAATGGCAAAGTCAATTATTATGCTTTTTTTTTAAGTCTTCACAAATTAAAGTGCATTTTCTTTATTAATGATTTTTTTTTCCCACCCCAAAATGAAGAAATGTCTTTTTTTTTGTTTGTTTCAAATCAGTTTATTGAACAAATGAAAGTAGGGCTGGGCGATATCTCGATATTTAAAAAATATCAAGATAATTTCATACGTAATATAAGATGGGACTATATCGTCTATATCGATATTTCTGCATTGAGTTATAATTAGACTTATATAATATAACTAAGATGTTTTCTTAGTTATATTCTAGATGTTATTACTGTTTTTCTCTTACATTTTGTTGTTGGATGTAACTGGGACCCTGTGTACATAGTCTCGTTTCATCACATGTACCACATGCGGTGCGAATGACAATAAAGATTCTCTGACTCTGACTCTCTGACTTGAAAATCCGTGTAACTCTTCTTTTTTTCCCGTCTGTGCCGCCAACTTTACGAGGCCCCTCTTTCTCCCTCACTGGATACAAACCCAGCTCCTTAGCCGCGCATGCTCCCCCCACTTCCTGCTTCGCCAGGTGGGTGGGAAATTTATCACAAGAAAACACAGGACTGGATATCAAAGAGCAGCTGAGAAAAAAGGAAAAGAAAAAAAGAAACAATGACTGTTGTTATTATACAATGTGACATGATGCATCATGTCGCTAAAGACAGTCCCAGTCTCAACTATGCAACAAGACGCCATCTTATTCCACAGTTGAGACTGGGACAGTGTCTTTTTAATGATATAAGCCACTGCTTTATTATCGTACTTTTCGGCGTAAAAGTCGCTTCTGTGTTCAAGCCGCTTTGTCCAATTATTGGGAATTATTTGGAAAAATCCATAAATACGCCGCTTCGCCCTATAAGTCGCATCTATTATGCGTCACCGCTACGCGACGCGTCAGCGCCTCATTTGCCCTGCTGAAAATGGCGGCCACAGAAGCGAACCAGTACGGAAGGACTTTACAAGATTAACACGGTAAAAACAATTATTTCTTTGCCGAGAAAAAATATATTTCTTAGCTGACATTATAGCACAAGGGTTCCTGAGCTTAACTGTTCCTTAATCAATTCACAAAATGGTCAAATCTGCTAGATTTAAATTGTTTCGGTTTGACGTCTTTCAAACGGTCGCGAAAATAAATTATAAATAAATCGAATTTTATCTCAAATATCTTATACAGGGCAACAGTTTGTAAATTAAACCCATATAATTACACTCTGTAAGCCTAAAAAATATCCGTTGAGTGGTTTATGACTATTTATAACAATATAAATGGAAATAAAACCGAAACTAACTAGACGATTCCGTCTCTAAAAACACAAATAAAAAATCGAATTTTATCTCAAATGTCTTATAAAAGGCAACAGTGTGTAAATTAAACCCATATAATTACACTCTGTGAGCTAAAAAAATATCCGCCGAGTGGTTTATGAGCTATATATCTAAGGTACAGTATCTGCTTACTGTAGCTAACCGCTAACAAAAGATCGTTTTTTTTTTTATCTCAAACATCTCATTAAGCTAGTCAGTTGTAAATGACCACCAAATAATTACGCTCTGTAAGTTTCAAGAAAATCCGCGGTGTGTTTTATGAGTTATCTTGCTAAAAAACACAGCTAACAACACAGCTAATAGTAGCTACCTCCAGAGCAGGAGGCCGGGCAGCGACAGAGTCAGTCTGAGCAGAGGAGGCTTTTTTCGTACACATGAGCTAGAAACGGTCGGTGTACTGTCTGGAAGTGTCCCCCTAGCGGACAAAAGTGGTACTGCACCATTTTTTTGCCAAAATGAAAAACGGTCATATCTGAGTCAAAAATGGGTCTAAAAATATGGGAAAAAATCCATAAATATGACGCTGCGGCGTATAAGCCGCAGGACATGCAAATTAGTAAAAAAAACAGCGACTTATATGCTGAAAGGTACGGTAATGTGACGCTACCTCTCACTGTTCCTCTCATATGGCACAGCATGGCCAAATGAGTTTTGTACCGTGGCTTGTTTCAGGGAAGGAGGCTGAAGTCATCACAGTCAGAGCTTCAGCTGCGTTTCACACACGCTTACTAACGTCGTGAAGGCGGCGCAGCTGAAGAGGATTATTATTTAATATATGTAAATAGCTTATTTTTTAGATATTTATTTAGTACAGTTACAGCTGCTTGTTAATCAGAGTCAGTTTCTTTATTGTTATTCGCACCACATGTGGTACATGTGGGGGAACAAGATTGTGTACTCATGGTCCCAGTTACATCCCACAATAAAATGTAAAAGAAAAGCAGCAATAAGATCTAAGATATGAACTAATAAAAACATCAGCTAAAAATATGCTAAGCACTAATAGCATAAAAACAATACAGTATGCCGTATTAAAGCTGTCTGTGTGACAATGGGACAAAGCTTAGACTCTGAATTTTTTTTTATTACTTTATGGAAAGAAAAAATATTGAGATATACATATATCATATTTCACCATTCATCTTAAAATATCAAAATGTTAATTTTGGTTCATATCGTCCAAAATGAAAGTGTTACCCTGCAACCTTGGATGGTGGAGGGTAAGGTGTAAGATGATCTCTCAACGTGTGATGCTGTGGTATGAGAAAGACGAGACACACACGTTGAGCTTTTTTTCACATTCAACCAGAAGATTTATTCTTCTTCTTGTGTGCTCAATCTTTCTATGCCACCAACGCAACAGCGCCTCTAGCGGTTTTGTGTGAAATTGCATAGAACTAACTAAAATGACACTAAAGAACTTAATACAATGAGAAATTAAAGATACAAAAATAAAAATTATGTTGGGGTGTCTATTTTCCTATTTTCTTAATTATTGCTTTAATTTGCTATTGCCTTGTTTTTCACCTCTCAACACTCTCCCTCACTTAAAAAAATGTCTCCTGACATTAACAATTTCTTGTGTGAGTCTCACTGTATGGGAGTGTACTGCTGATACAGATGTGGATATGGAACATAGGGAAATGTCAGTAGACCAGGTGTCATTGTGAAGGGTTGGTTGAATAGCAACGGGCTAACACCTGCACTCCAACAGCTGTATGATGGCTGACCAAGTGTCTCATATGTTAGTCTTTCTGTTGGTCTCCCTCTTCTCTCTGATCTCCGTACATTGTTTTCCCCTCTGGTTTCATCCATCTCCAACTGATCCTGATCTCTTTCACACATTTCAGATCTTTCGTCAGTTTCAGCAGTATTTCTTTCACTGACAGTGGCTTCCCTTGTAGAAGGACAGAACTCTTCAGCTGTTGCACGCAGATTATTTTGGTTTTCTTGGTTCTGTCTTGTCACCACCTGTTCTTGTTCATTTTGGGTTTGGTTAGGCCGTAGTTGTTGTGGGTTTACAAATCCATAACACGGGATTCTGCTCCGGAGGTTATGGTGGTAAGTAAACTCTTCTTCTTCGGAGTCATGCATTTCAGGTTCATTCTCACGTCTTTCAGTTTGTCGCTTTCTTTTCTGTTTTGTTTGTTCTCTCACAGGAAGTTCGTCCTCCAGAGGTAGATCGTTGACAGGCAGCAGCAGATTTCTGTGAAGCACACGCATGGTTTTGTTACCCCTCTCTGGCTGTACTTTGTAAACGGGTCCATCTCCCACTCTTTCAATCACACGGTACACCACCTGCTCCCAGTATGAGCGGAGTTTACCTGGACCTCCCCTTTCTGAGAGGTTTTTAACCAGGACTCTATCACCTGCCTGAAGAGCGACACCTCTGACACGTCTGTCATATTGCTTTTTGCCTTTAGCTGAAGACTTTTGACTGTTGTTGGCAGCTATTTGGTACGCCACACGCATCCTTTCAGCCCACTTTTTAACAAAGGTTTGATGGTTGTAGTTTTCAGTTTCTCTCCTGGTGCCAAAGAGCAAATCGACTGGTAGACGTGGAGCCCTGCCATACAATAGGAAGAAAGGTGAGTATCCTGTTGCTTCGTGCCTCGTGCAATTATATGCATGCACTATTTGTGGCAGATGATCTTTCCAGTCACTCTTTTTCTCCTCTTGTAGGGTACGCAACATCTGGAGAAGCGTGCGGTTCAGTCGCTCCACTGGATTGCACTGCGGATGGTAGGGAGTGGTGCGTGAGTGAGAAATCCCTGAGAGTTGTTGTAATCTTTGGAATAAGCCATTCTCGAACTCACGTCCCTGATCATGATGTAGTTTCTCTGGGTACCCAAAGCGAGGAATAAAATCTTGGAATATCTTTTCAGCTGCCATCTTTCCGGATTTGTTTCTCGTTGGGTACGCTTGTGCGAAGCGGGTGAAATGGTCAGCGACAACCAGGATATATTCGTATCCCCCTTTGCTTGGCTCCAAATGCAAATAATCAATAGAGACCAACTCAAATGGCGCACTAGTTGTGATGGATCCCATTGGAGCTCTCTGTGGGACATTGGGATGTTTTTGTTTAATACATTGACATTTCTTTGTCACATAATCCTCAATGTCTTGTTGCATGTTCGGCCAGTAAAAGCGTTCTCGAGCCAGATGTATCACCTTGTCAGGACCGACATGGCCCATGTCGTCATGCAAGCTCTTCAACACTAGTGGTTTGAATTTTTCTGGGAGAACTAGCTGTTTGTTTAGTTCTGTTTTCCGGAAAAGTAGTCCGTTTTCCATGACTAGCTTGTTCCACTCGTACAACAGTCTCCTTGTTTCGGTACACATAGTTCTTTTATCTTTTTCATTTGGACTCCAGTTTCTTTGTTTCAATGACCCAATCTCTTTAATAGCTGTATCTTCTTGTTGTGCTGCTCTGATGTTTTCAGGCATAATGGTCATGGCACCATCAGGTAAGTTAGCCTCATCATTTTCATCAGCAAGTTGTAATGCAGCAATCCAAGGAACATCATTGCTTTGTGTTGCTTTGTTGCCTTGCCACACTGCAGACACTACTTCAGGTGACACTGTCTCGGTGTGATCTTTCATATATTGTTCAAGGCCTATTGGGTATCTGGACAACATATCTGCATCAGCGTTCCTCTTTCCCGGTCTATACTTGATATCAAAGTGGAAGTCAGCCAATTCCCCAACCCACCTATGACCTACAGCATTTAACCTGGCAGAACTCAAAACATAAGTCAGGGGATTGTTATCTGTATAGACCGTGAAAGTTGGTGCGTAATACAGATAGTCTCGAAACTTATCACAAATTGCCCACTTGAGTGCGAGGAACTCAAGTTTACTAGAATGCAAGTGATAGTTTCGTTCAGCGGGTGTTAAGGTCCTAGATCCGTAGCCAATAACACGTAGCTTGTTGTTTTGGGACTGATACAAAACCGCTCCAAGCCCTTCATTTGATGCATCTGTATGCAAAACAAATGGACGATCAAAGTCGGGATAGGCTAAGATGGGTGGATTGATCAGCATCTCCACAAGTTTGGATAGCACAGTCTGATGTTCAGTCGTCCATGTCACAGGTGTGCGAGAGGGAAGCTGACCTGTGTTTTCTTTAATTTTACAACCTCGACCCTTAGAAGTCTGGGGCTTGTTGGTCATACTTGTGTCGGCTGAGCTTTGAAGGAGTTCAAACAGAGGTCTTGCCAGTCGTGAGAAATCTTGGATGAAGGATCGGTAATAACTAAGGAAACCTAGCAATGTCCGAACTTCTCCAACTGTATGAGGTTTCTTCTCCTTCAGAGCTATTACAGCTTCCAAATCTTTTGGGTCAATCTGGATGCCTTCTCCTGAAATCATTCGTCCCAGATAACGAATTTGTCTCTTGAAAAACTCGCATTTGGCTGGTCGAAGTTTAATGCCATGTTGTCTCATTCTGCAGAAAACTTGCCTCAAATGATCCACATGTTCCTCAAATGTTTGTGAGTAACAGAGGATATCATCTAAATAAGGTACGCAGCACTCATCCCTGATGCCTTCTAATACACCTTCCATACATCTCTGGAATGCAGCTGGCGCATTGGTCAGTCCGAATGGAATCCTTACCCATTCGTAGAGACCCCAAGGTGTGCTAAATGCTGTCAGATGCCTTGACTCCTCGCTCAAAAACCCTTGGTGATATGCACTTCCTTGATCCAAAATGGAGAACCATGAATTTCCTCCAAGACTGTCCAATAGATCCTGAATGCGTGGTAGTGGATGGCGGTCTGGAGTGGTTTTACGGTTGAGTTCACGGAAGTCAACACAAAGACGCAGACTGTGGTCTTTCTTTCGCACGCAGACGACAGGTGAGGAGTAGGCTGAAATTGATTTTTTTATCCACCCTCTATCCAAAAGGTTGGAAATATAATCCTTGACCTCTTTATACAATGGCCGAGGGATGGAATTA
>JBBPBX010068525.1:0-19100 GCA_038048925.1 Garcialebias charrua
TAATGGTATGTAAATTTTTACTCCATAGCGCCCCCTATATTATTACTACAGTTATATCTTAGTGATACATTATCCGATCTGCACGAGATTTATTGTGATTCATCAGTGAACACTTCTACACACATTGATAATGGTATGTAAATTTTTACTCCATAGCGCCCCCTGTATTATTACTACAGTTATATCTTAGTGATACATTATCCGATCTGCACAAGATTTATTGTGCTTTATCAGTGAACACTTCGACACACATTGATAATGGTATGTAAATTTTTACTCCATAGCGCCCCCTATATTATTACTACAGTTATATCTCAGTGATACATTATCCAATCTGCACGAGATTTATTGTGCTTTATCAGTGAACACTTCGACACACATTGATAATGGTATGTAAATTTTTACTCCATAGCGCCCCCTATATTATTACTACAGTTATATCTTAGTGATACATTATCCGATCTGCACGAGATTTATTGTGATTCATCAGTGAACACTTCTATACACATTGATAATGGTATGTAAATTTTTACTCCATAGCGCCCCCTATATTATTACTACAGTTATATCTCAGTGATACATTATCCAATCTGCACGAGATTTATTGTGCTTTATCAGTGAACACTTCGACACACATTGATAATGGTATGTAAATTTTTACTCCATAGCGCCCCCTATATTAATACTACAGTTATATCTTAGTGATACATTATCCGATCTGCACGAGATTTATTGTGCTTTATCAGTGAACACTTCGACACACATTGATAATGGTATGTAAATTTTTACTCCATAGCGCCCCCTATATTATTACTACAGTTATATCTTAGTGATACATTATCCGATCTGCACGAGATTTATTGTGATTCATCAGTGAACACTTCTACACACATTGATAATGGTATGTAAATTTTTACTCCATAGCGCCCCCTATATTATTACTACAGTTATATCTCAGTGATACATTATCCGATCTGCACGAGATTTATTGTGCTTTATCAGTGAACACTTCGACACACATTGATAATGGTATGTAAATTTTTACTCCATAGCGCCCCCTATATTATTACTACAGTTATATCTTAGTGATACATTATCCGATCTGCACGAGATTTATTGTGATTCATCAGTGAACACTTCTACACACATTGATAATGGTATGTAAATTTTTACTCCATAGCGCCCCCTGTATTATTACTACAGTTATATCTTAGTGATACATTATCCGATCTGCACGAGATTTATTGTGCTTTATCAGTGAACACTTCTACACACATTGATAATGGTATGTAAATTTTTACTCCATAGCGCCCCCTATATTATTACTACAGTTATATCTCAGTGATACATTATCCGATCTGCACGAGATTTACTATGCTTCATCAGTGAGACCTTGTGGACACATTGATATTGTGGTTTAACATATGACTCAAGAGCGCCCCCTAGATTATTCAAATCGTTATATCTCAGTGATACATCATCCGATCTAAACCAGATTTATTGTGCATCTTCAGTGAACACTTCGACACACATTGATAATGGTATGTAAATTTTTACTCCATAGCGCCCCCTATATTATTACTACAGTTATATCTTAGTGATACATTATCCGATCTGCACGAGATTTATTGTGATTCATCAGTGAACACTTCTACACACATTGATAATGTATGTAAATTTTTACTCCATAGTGCCCCCTATATTATTACTACAGTTATATCTCAGTGATACATCATCCGATCTGCACGAGATTTATTGTGCTTCATCATTGAGCACTTCTACACACATTGATATTGTGGTTTAACATATGACTCCAGAGCGCCCCCTGTATGATTCAAACTGTTATATCTCAGTGATACATCATCCGATCTGTACGAGATTTATTGTGCTTCATCAGTGAGCACTTCTACACACATTTATAATGTTGTGTAAATTTAAATAGCGCCCCCTATATTATTATTACAGTTATATCTCAGTGATACATCATCCGATCTGCACAAGATTTATTGTGCTTCATCAGTGAACACTTCTACACACATTGATAATGTTATGTAAATTTTTACTCCATAGTGCCCCCTATATTATTACTACAGTTATATCTTAGTGATACATTATCCGATCTGCACGAGATTTATTGTGATTCATCAGTGAACACTTCTACACACATTGATAATGGTATGTAAATTTTTACTCCATAGCGCCCCCTATATTATTACTACAGTTATATCTTAGTGATACATTATCCGATCTGCACGAGATTTATTGTGATTCATCAGTGAACACTTCTACACACATTGATAATGGTATGTAAATTTTTACTCCATAGCGCCCCCTGTATTATTACTACAGTTATATCTTAGTGATACATTATCCGATCTGCACGAGATTTATTGTGCTTTATCAGTGAACACTTCGACACACATTGATAATGGTATGTAAATTTTTACTCCATAGCGCCCCCTATATTATTACTACAGTTATATCTTAGTGATACATTATCCGATCTGCACGAGATTTATTGTGATTCATCAGTGAACACTTCTATACACATTGATAATGGTATGTAAATTTTTACTCCATAGCGCCCCCTATATTATTACTACAGTTATATCTCAGTGATACATTATCCAATCTGCACGAGATTTATTGTGCTTTATCAGTGAACACTTCGACACACATTGATAATGGTATGTAAATTTTTACTCCATAGCGCCCCCTATATTATTACTACAGTTATATCTTAGTGATACATTATCCGATCTGCACGAGATTTATTGTGATTCATCAGTGAACACTTCTACACACATTGATAATGGTATGTAAATTTTTACTCCATAGCGCCCCCTATATTATTACTACAGTTATATCTCAGTGATACATCATCCGATCTGAACCAGATTTATTGTGTATCATCAGTGAGCCCTTGTGGACACATTGATATGGTGGGCTAACATTTAACTCAAGTGCGCCCCCTACATTATTTCTATAGTTATATCTCAGTGATACATCATCCGATCTGAACCAGATTTATTGTGCATCATCAGTGAGCCCTTGTGGACACATTGATTTTGTGGTTTAACATATAACTCCATAGCGCCCCCTAGATTATTCAAACTGTTATATCTCAGTGAGACATCATCCGATCTGAACCAGATTTATTGTGCGTGTGCACCCCTGGTGCGGAGTAGACACGAGAGACTTCGAAATGGCGACCGAGCGGACGAGCTGGAGCTCGCGCGGTCGCCTCAATAAGGTCCGAGCGGCGCTAAGCTGCGAGGGCCTCAATGCTGCTTGCAGCTTTAATTATTATTATTATTCTTCTTCCGTCACTTCGCGCGGCCGTTTGGAGCCTTTAACATATTCAAAAACTCACCAAACTTCACCCAAAATTGTCCCCCAACGAAAATTTTATGAATCTGGTGTAATCGCAAGTGGGCGTGGCCTAACTGCTCAACAGCGCCCCCTAACGTGAGTTGGGGAAAACCGTAAGTCGTAGAGATCTGAAACTCGGAACATATGTAGATCTCCCCAATTCAAGAAAAAAAGTACATTGGGGGTACCCTCTAAAATGCACAGGTAGGCGGCCATTTTGGGTCAAAGGTCAAATTTTGGTCATTTTTCAGTTTTACTCATGTCGAACTTTGACGAACTCCTTCTCAGGCGTTCGACCTATCGGCTTCAAACTTGGTCAGAATGCAGTTAAGGCATGGGCCTTTAAAAGTTATCAAAAAAATTGACTTTTCGTATATGTTCAGGGGGCGTAGTGGAGCGGTGAACTTGGCGTACTCGCCGAAACAAACGAAACGCTATAACTTTGACATTTAAAGGTCTATTGACACCATGCTTTATCCTAGAATAATGAAACTTGGTACACATATGTATCTCATCAGGAGCTACAAAAAAGTCTCTTGGAGCAATGGTCCAAAGCCAACAGGAAGTCGGCCATTTTAGGTCAAAGTCACAATTTGGTCTATTTCATTTACGTCATATCTGAGCGAACTCGTCCTAGAGCTTTCGAGATCCAGGCGTCAAACTCGGTCAGCACTATCTTGAGGCATTGAAGGTCAAAAGTTATCAAAAGAATTTTTCTAAGTCAAAGCATGTGGGCGTGGCCTTAGGTCAAAGTCAAATTTGGTCTATTTCATTTACGTCATATCTGAGCGAACTCGTCCTAGAGCTTTCGAGATCCAGGGGTCAAACTCAGTCAGCACTATCTTGAGGCATTGAAGGTCAAAAGTTATCAAAAGAATTTTTCTATGTCAAAGCATGTGGGCGTGGCCAAGCCTCAAATCTGGCCATTTTCCATGAAACATCAATTACGTCATATCTGAGCGAACTCGTCCTAGAGCTTTCGAGATCCAGGCGTCAAACTCGGTCAGCACTATCTTGAGGCATTGAAGGTCAAAAGTTATCAAAAGAATTTTTCTATGTCAAAGCATGTGGGCGTGGCCAAGCCTCAAATCTGGCCATTCTCCATGAAACATCAAGCTAAAATAACTTCCTAATATAAGCTCCCAGCTACACCAAATTCACTAAGATCTATATTTATCCATCCCTCGACAGGACTGCAGTCCAATATGTAGTGGGCGTGGCCTGATTCTTCCAGAGCGCCCCCTAGAATTTAGTTTAAAAATCAGCCCCCAGCCATGCTTTATCCCAGAATTATGAAACGTGGTATACATGTGTAAATTGTCAGGACCTACAAAAAAGTCTCTTGGAACCCTGGTCCAAAACTAAAACAAAGTCGGCCATTTTGGGTCAAATGTCATTTTCCGATGTTTTTGAATTGCGTATTTAAACAAACTCCTCTTAGTGATTTTGAAGGATTGCCTTTAAACTTGGTTAACATGCCCTTAACACATTGGACAGTAAAAGTTATCAAAAGTTTGCGTTTTCGTTTATGCTAAAGGGGCGTGGCCAGGCCTCAAACTTGCGCTTCATGCGTCCCCTACATTATTTCTATAGTCCCATCTCAGTGATACATCATCCGATCTGAACCAGATTTATTGTGCATAATCAGTGAGACCTTGTGGACACATTGATATTGTTGTTTAACATATGACTCCAGAGCGCCCCCTAGATTATTCAAACTGTTATATCTCAGTGATACATCATCCGATCTGAACCAGATTTATTGTGCATCATCAGTGAGCCCTTGTGGACACATTGATATGGTGGGCTAACATTTGACTCAAGTGCGCCCCCTACATTATTTCTATAGTTATATCTCAGTGATACATCATCCGATCTGAACCAAATTTATTGTGAATAATCAGTGAGCCCTTGTGGACACATTGATAATGTGGTTTAACATATAACTCCATAGCGCCCCCTAGATTATTCAAACTGTTATATCTCAGTGAGACATCATCCGATCTGAACCAGATTTATTGTGTATCATCAGTGAGACCTTGTGGACACATTGATATTGTGGTTTAACATGTGACTCCAGAGCGCCCCCTAGATTATTCAAACTGTTATATCTCAGTGAGACATCATCCGATCTGAACCAGATTTATTGTGCGTGTGCACCCCTGGTGCGGAGTAGACACGAGAGACTTCGAAATGGCGACCGAGCGGACGAGCTGGAGCTCGCGCGGTCGCCTCAATAAGGTCCGAGCGGCGCTAAGCTGCTTCGGGCCTCAACGCCGCTTGCGGCTTTAATTATTATTATTCTTCTTCTTCCGTCACTTCGCGCGGCCGTTTGGGGCCTTTAACATATTCAAAAACTCACCAAACTTCACCCAAAATTGTCCCCCAACGAAAATTTTATGAATCTGGTGTAATCGCAAGTGGGCGTGGCCTAACTGCTCAACAGCGCCCCCTAACGTGAGTTGGGGAAAACCGTAAGTCGTAGAGATCTGAAACTCGGTACATATGTAGATCTCCCCAATTCAAGAAAAAAAGTACATTGGAGGTACCCTCTAAAATGCACAGGTAGGCGGCCATTTTGGGTCAAAGGTCAAATTTTGGTCATTTTTCAGTTTTACTCATGTCGAACTTTGACGAACTCCTTCTCAGGCGTTCGACCTATCGGCTTCAAACTTTGTCAGAATGCAGTTAAGGCATGGGCCTTTAAAAGTTATCAAAAAAATTGACTTTTCGTATATGTTCAGGGGGCGTGGTGGAGCGGTGAACTTGGCGTACTCGCCGAAACAAACGAAACGCTATAACTTTGACATTTAAAGGTCTATTGACACCATGCTTTATCCTAGAATAATGAAACTTGGTACACATATGTATCTCATCAGGAGCTACAAAAAAGTCTCTTGGAGCAATGGTCCAAAGCCAACAGGAAGTCGGCCATTTTAGGTCAAAGTCACAATTTGGTCTATTTCATTTACGTCATATCTGAGCGAACTCGTCCTAGAGCTTTCGAGATCCAGGCGTCAAACTCGGTCAGCACTATCTTGAGGCATTGAAGGTCAAAAGTTATCAAAAGAATTTTTCTAAGTCAAAGCATGTGGGCGTGGCCTTAGGTCAAAGTCAAATTTGGTCTATTTCGTTTACGTCATATCTGAGCGAACTCGTCCTAGAGCTTTCGAGATCCAGGGGTCAAACTCAGTCAGCACTATCTTGAGGCATTGAAGGTCAAAAGTTATCAAAAGAATTTTTCTATGTCAAAGCATGTGGGCGTGGCCAAGCCTCAAATCTGGCCATTTTCCATGAAACATCAACTACGTCATATCTGAGCGAACTCGTCCTAGAGCTTTCGAGATCCAGGCGTCAAACTCGGTCAGCACTATCTTGAGGCATTGAAGGTCAAAAGTTATCAAAAGAATTTTTCTATGTCAAAGCATGTGGGCGTGGCCAAGCCTCAAATCTGGCCATTCTCCATGAAACATCAAGCTAAAATAACTTCCTAATATAAGCTCCCAGCTTCACCAAACTCACTGACATCGATCCTTGTTCACCCCCCTGCAGGATTCCATTGCAATACTTGGTGGGCGTGGCCTAATTCCACAACAGCGCCCTCTAGAATATTTTAAAAAAACAGCCCCCAGCCATGCTTTATCCCAGAATAATGAAACTTGGTACACATGTGTATCTCATCAGGAGCTACAAAAAAGTCTCTTGGAACCCTGGTCCAAAACAAAAACAAAGTCGGCCATTTTGGGTCAAAGGTCATTTTCCGAAGTTTTTGAATTGCGTATTTAAACAAACTCCTCTTAGTGATTTTGAAGGATTGCCTTTAAACTTGGTTAACATGCCCTTAACACATTGGATAGTAAAAGTTATCAAAAGTTTGCGTTTTTGTTTATGCTAAAGGGGCGTGGCCAGGCCTCAAACTTGTGCTTCATGCGTCCCCTACATTATTTCTATAGTCCCATCTCAGTGATACATCATCCGATCTGAACCAGATTTATTGTGCATAATCAGTGAGACCTTGTGGACACATTGATATTGTTGTTTAACATATGACTCCAGAGCGCCCCCTAGATTATTCAAACTGTTATATCTCAGTGATACATCATCCGATCTGAACCAGATTTATTGTGCATCATCAGTGAGCCCTTGTGGACACATTGATATGGTGGGCTAACATTTGACTCAAGTGCGCCCCCTACATTATTTCTATAGTTATATCTCAGTGATACATCATCCGATCTGAACCAAATTTATTGTGAATAATCAGTGAGCCCTTGTGGACACATTGATAATGTGGTTTAACATATAACTCCATAGCGCCCCCTAGATTATTCAAACTGTTATATCTCAGTGAGACATCATCCGATCTGAACCAGATTTATTGTGTATCATCAGTGAGACCTTGTGGACACATTGATATTGTGGTTTAACATGTGACTCCAGAGCGCCCCCTAGATTATTCAAACTGTTATATCTCAGTGAGACATCATCCGATCTGAACCAGATTTATTGTGCGTGTGCACCCCTGGTGCGGAGTAGACACGAGAGACTTCGAAATGGCGACCGAGCGGACGAGCTGGAGCTCGCGCGGTCGCCTCAATAAGGTCCGAGCGGCGCTAAGCTGCTTCGGGCCTCAACGCCGCTTGCGGCTTTAATTATTATTATTATTATTCTTCCGTCACTTCGCGCGGCCGTTTGGGGCCTTTAACATATTCAAAAACTCACCAAACTTCACCCAAAATTGTCCCCCAATGAAAATTTTATGAATCTGGTGTAATCGCAAGTGGGCGTGGCCTAACTGCTCAACAGCGCCCCCTAACGTGAGTTGGGGAAAACCGTAAGTCGTAGAGATCTGAAACTCGGTACATATGTAGATCTCCCCAATTCAAGAAAAAAAGTACATTGGAGGTACCCTCTAAAATGCACAGGTAGGCGGCCATTTTGGGTCAAAGGTCAAATTTTGGTCATTTTTCAGTTTTACTCATGTCGAACTTTGACGAACTCCTTCTCAGGCGTTCGACCTATCGGCTTCAAACTTGGTCAGAATGCAGTTAAGGCATGGGCCTTTAAAAGTTATCAAAAAAATTGACTTTTCGTATATGTTCAGGGGGCGTGGTGGAGCGGTGAACTTGGCGTACTCGCCGAAACAAACGAAACGCTATAACTTTGACATTTAAAGGTCTATTGACACCATGCTTTATCCTAGAATAATGAAACTTGGTACACATATGTATCTCATCAGGAGCTACAAAAAAGTCTCTTGGAGCAATGGTCCAAAGCCAACAGGAAGTCGGCCATTTTAGGTCAAAGTCACAATTTGGTCTATTTCATTTACGTCATATCTGAGCGAACTCGTCCTAGAGCTTTCGAGATCCAGGCGTCAAACTCGGTCAGCACTATCTTGAGGCATTGAAGGTCAAAAGTTATCAAAAGAATTTTTCTAAGTCAAAGCATGTGGGCGTGGCCTTAGGTCAAAGTCAAATTTGGTCTATTTCATTTACGTCATATCTGAGCGAACTCGTCCTAGAGCTTTCGAGATCCAGGGGTCAAACTCAGTCAGCACTATCTTGAGGCATTGAAGGTCAAAAGTTATCAAAAGAATTTTTCTATGTCAAAGCATGTGGGCGTGGCCAAGCCTCAAATCTGGCCATTTTCCATGAAACATCAATTACGTCATATCTGAGCGAACTCGTCCTAGAGCTTTCGAGATCCAGGCGTCAAACTCGGTCAGCACTATCTTGAGGCATTGAAGGTCAAAAGTTATCAAAAGAATTTTTCTAAGTCAAAGCATGTGGGCGTGGCCTTAGGTCAAAGTCACAATTTGGTCTATTTCATTTACGTCATATCTGAGCGAACTCGTCCTAGAGCTTTCGAGATCCAGGCGTCAAACTCGGTCAGCACTATCTTGAGGCATTGAAGGTCAAAAGTTATCAAAAGAATTTTTCTATGTCAAAGCATGTGGGCGTGGCCAAGCCTCAAATCTGGCCATTCTCCATGAAACATCAAGCTAAAATAACTTCCTAATATAAGCTCCCAGCTACACCAAATTCACTAAGATCTATATTTATCCATCCCTCGACAGGACTGCAGTCCAATATGTAGTGGGCGTGGCCTGATTCTTCCAGAGCGCCCCCTAGAATTTAGTTTAAAAATCAGCCCCCAGCCATGCTTTATCCCAGAATTATGAAACGTGGTATACATGTGTAAATTGTCAGGACCTACAAAAAAGTCTCTTGGAACCCTGGTCCAAAACAAAAACAAAGTCGGCCATTTTGGGTCAAAGGTCATTTTCCGATGTTTTTGAATTGCGTATTTAAACAAACTCCTCTTAGTGATTTTGAAGGATTGCCTTTAAACTTGGTTAACATGCCCTTAACACATTGGACAGTAAAAGTTATCAAAAGTTTGCGTTTTCGTTTATGCTAAAGGGGCGTGGCCAGGCCTCAAACTTGCGCTTCATGCGTCCCCTACATTATTTCTATAGTCCCATCTCAGTGATACATCATCCGATCTGAACCAGATTTATTGTGCATAATCAGTGAGACCTTGTGGACACATTGATATTGTTGTTTAACATATGACTCCAGAGCGCCCCCTAGATTATTCAAACTGTTATATCTCAGTGATACATCATCCGATCTGAACCAGATTTATTGTGCATCATCAGTGAGCCCTTGTGGACACATTGATATGGTGGGCTAACATTTGACTCAAGTGCGCCCCCTACATTATTTCTATAGTTATATCTCAGTGATACATCATCCGATCTGAACCAAATTTATTGTGAATAATCAGTGAGCCCTTGTGGACACATTGATAATGTGGTTTAACATATAACTCCATAGCGCCCCCTAGATTATTCAAACTGTTATATCTCAGTGAGACATCATCCGATCTGAACCAGATTTATTGTGTATCATCAGTGAGACCTTGTGGACACATTGATATTGTGGTTTAACATGTGACTCCAGAGCGCCCCCTAGATTATTCAAACTGTTATATCTCAGTGAGACATCATCCGATCTGAACCAGATTTATCGTGTATCATCAGTGAGACCTTGTGGACACATTGATATTGTGGTTTAACATGTGACTCCAGAGCGCCCCCTAGATTATTCAAATTGTTATATCTCAGTGAGACATCATCCGATCTGAATCAGATTTATTGTGCATCATCAGTGAGTCCTTGTGGACACATTGATAAGGTGGGCTAACATTTGACTCAAGTGCGCCCCCTACATTATTTCTATAGTTATATCTCAGTGATACATCATCCGATCTGAACCAGATTTA
The DNA here is from genome assembly GCA_038048925.1 of Garcialebias charrua. Lineage (NCBI taxonomy): Eukaryota > Metazoa > Chordata > Actinopteri > Cyprinodontiformes > Rivulidae > Garcialebias > Garcialebias charrua. Next base: position 10,663 of record JBBPBX010068525.1, read on the forward strand.
TTGTGTATCATCAGTGAGACATTGTGGACACATTGATATTGTGGTTTAACATATGACTCCAGAGCGCCCCCTAGATTACTCAAACTGTTATATCTCAGTGAGACATCATCTGATCTGAACCAGATTTATTGTGTATCATCAATGAGCCCTTGTGGACACGTTGACAAGGTGGGCTAACATTTGACTCAAGTGCGCCCCCTACATTATTTCTATAGTTATATCTCAGTGATACATCATCCGATCTGAACCAAATTTATTGTGAATAATCAGTGAGCCCTTGTGGACACATTGATATTGTGGTTTAACATATAACTCCATAGCGCCCCCTAGATTATTCAAACTGTTATATCTCAGTGAGACATCATCCGATCTGAACCAGATTTATCGTGTATCATCAGTGAGACCTTGTGGACACATTGATATTGTGGTTTAACATGTGACTCCAGAGCGCCCCCTAGATTATTCAAATTGTTATATCTCAGTGAGACATCATCCGATCTGAATCAGATTTATTGTGCATCATCAGTGAGTCCTTGTGGACACATTGATAAGGTGGGCTAACATTTGACTCAAGTGCGCCCCCTACATTATTTCTATAGTTATATCTCAGTGATACATCATCCGATCTGAACCAGATTTATTGTGTATCATCATTGAGACATTGTGGACACATTGATATTGTGGTTTAACATATAACTCCAGAGCGCCCCCTAGATTATTCAAACTGTTATATCTCAGTGAGACATCATCCGATCTGAACCAAATTTATTGTGAATAATCAGTGAGCCCTTGTGGACACATTGATATTGTGGTTTAACATATAACTCCATAGCGCCCCCTAGATTATTCAAACTGTTCTATCTCAGTGAGACATCATCCGATCTGAACCAGATTTATCGTGTATCATCAGTGAGACCTTGTGGACACATTGATATTGTGGTTTAACATGTGACTCCAGAGCGCCCCCTAGATTATTCAAACTGTTATATCTCAGTGAGACATCATCCGATCTGAACCAGATTTATTGTGCGTGTGCACCCCTGGTGCGGAGTAGACACGAGAGACTTCGAAATGGCGACCGAGCGGACGAGCTGGAGCTCGCGCGGTCGCCTCAATAAGGTCCGAGCGGCGCTAAGCTGCTTCGGGCCTCAATGCTGCTTGCAGCTTTAATTATTATTATTATTATTATTTTTTTCCGTCACTTCGCGCGGCCGTTTGGGGCCTTTAACATATTCAAAAACTCACCAAACTTCACCCAAAATTGTCCCCCAACGAAAATTTTATGAATCTGGTGTAATCGCAAGTGGGCGTGGCCTAACTGCTCAACAGCGCCCCCTAACGTGAGTTGGGGAAAACCGTAAGTCGTAGAGATCTGAAACTCGGAACATATGTAGATCTCCCCAATTCAAGAAAAAAAGTACATTGGGGGTACCCTCTAAAATGCACAGGTAGGCGGCCATTTTGGGTCAAAGGTCAAATTTTGGTCATTTTTCAGTTTTACTCATGTCGAACTTTGACGAACTCCTTCTCAGGCGTTCGACCTATCGGCTTCAAACTTGGTCAGAATGCAGTTAAGGCATGGGCCTTTAAAAGTTATCAAAAAAATTGACTTTTCGTATATGTTCAGGGGGCGTAGTGGAGCGGTGAACTTGGCGTACTCGCCGAAACAAACGAAACGCTATAACTTTGACATTTAAAGGTCTATTGACACCATGCTTTATCCTAGAATAATGAAACTTGGTACACATATGTATCTCATCAGGAGCTACAAAAAAGTCTCTTGGAGCAATGGTCCAAAGCCAACAGGAAGTCGGCCATTTTAGGTCAAAGTCACAATTTGGTCTATTTCATTTACGTCATATCTGAGCGAACTCGTCCTAGAGCTTTCGAGATCCAGGCGTCAAACTCGGTCAGCACTATCTTGAGGCATTGAAGGTCAAAAGTTATCAAAAGAATTTTTCTAAGTCAAAGCATGTGGGCGTGGCCTTAGGTCAAAGTCAAATTTGGTCTATTTCATTTACGTCATATCTGAGCGAACTCGTCCTAGAGCTTTCGAGATCCAGGGGTCAAACTCAGTCAGCACTATCTTGAGGCATTGAAGGTCAAAAGTTATCAAAAGAATTTTTCTATGTCAAAGCATGTGGGCGTGGCCAAGCCTCAAATCTGGCCATTTTCCATGAAACATCAATTACGTCATATCTGAGCGAACTCGTCCTAGAGCTTTCGAGATCCAGACGTCAAACTCGGTCAGCACTATCTTGAGGCATTGAAGGTCAAAAGTTATCAAAAGAATTTTTCTATGACAAAGCATGTGGGCGTGGCCTTAGGTCAAAGTCACAATTTGGTCTATTTCATTTACGTCATATCTAAGCGAACTCGTCCTAGAGCTTTCGAGATCCAGGCGTCAAACTCGGTCAGCACTACCTTGAGGCATTGAAGGTCAAAAGTTATCAAAATAATTTTTCTATGTCAAAGCATGTGGGCGTGGCCAAGCCTCAAATATGGCCATTCTCCATGAAACATCAAGCTAAAATAACTTCCTAATATAAGCTCCCAGCTTCACCAAACTCACTGACATCGATCCTTGTTCACCCCCCTGCAGGATTCCATTGTAATACTTGGTGGGCGTGGCCTAATTCCTCAACAGCACCCTCTAGAATATTTAGAAAAAACAGCCCCCAGCCATGCTTTATCCCAGAATAATGAAACTTGGTACACATGTGTAGCTCATCAGGAGCTACAAAAAAGTCTCTTGGAGCAATGGTCCAAAGCCAACAGGAAGTCGGCCATTTTAGGTCAAAGTCACAATTTGGTCTATTTCATTGACGTCATATCTGAGCGAACTCGTCCTAGAGCTTTCGAGATCCAGGCGTCAAACTCGGTCAGCACTACCTTGAGGCATTGAAGGTCAAAAGTTATCAAAAGAATTTTTCTATGTCAAAGCATGTGGGCGTGGCCAAGCCTCAAATCTGGCCATTCTCCATGAAACATCAAGCTAAAATAACTTCCTAATAAAAGCTCCCAACTGCACCAAATTCACTAAGATCTATATTTATCCATCCCTCGACAGGACTGCAGTCCAATATGTAGTGGGCGTGGCCTGATTCTTCCAGAGCGCCCCCTAGAATTTAGTTTAAAAATCAGCCCCCAGCCATGCTTTATCCCAGAATTATGAAACGTGGTATACGTGTGTAAATTGTCAGGACCTACAAAAAAATCTCTTGGAACCCTGGTCCAAAACCAACAGGAAGTCGGCCATTTTGGATCAAAAGGTAGTTTTGGTCATAAATTTCACACCTTTCTGGTGGTTTAAAGCCACTCTATCTCTCACGCCCTTGACATAGTCAAGATGATCCTGTGCTAGAAGACAGATAATACATTGATCTGATGTGTTTTAAAACACTTGAAGGTTTTGTTGGAGGATGTGGGCGTGGTTGTGGCAGCATGGCGAATACAAGACCAGCAGGCGATGCTAGAGCTCTGGAGTTTGCATGTGATTTTGAATATTTGGCAAATGCGCACCATGATCGCGACTGGGCGGACTAGCTAGAGTTCCCATGCTCACCACAATAAGGCCGGAGCGGCGCTAAGCTGCTTCGGGCCTCAACGCCGCTTGCGGCTTTAATTATTATTATTATTCTTCTTCCGTCACTTCGCGCGGCCGTTTGGGGCCTTTAACATATTCAAAAACTCACCAAACTTCACCCAAAATTGTCCCCCAACGAAAATTTTATGAATCTGGTGTAATCGCAAGTGGGCGTGGCCTAACTGCTCAACAGCGCCCCCTAACGTGAGTTGGGGAAAACCGTAAGTCGTAGAGATCTGAAACTCGGTACATATGTAGATCTCCCCAATTCAAGAAAAAAAGTACATTGGAGGTACCCTCTAAAATGCACAGGTAGGCGGCCATTTTGGGTCAAAGGTCAAATTTTGGTCATTTTTCAGTTTTACTCATGTCGAACTTTGACGAACTCCTTCTCAGGCGTTCGACCTATCGGCTTCAAACTTTGTCAGAATGCAGTTAAGGCATGGGCCTTTAAAAGTTATCAAAAAAATTGACTTTTCGTATATGTTCAGGGGGCGTGGTGGAGCGGTGAACTTGGCGTACTCGCCGAAACAAACGAAACGCTATAACTTTGACATTTAAAGGTCTATTGACACCATGCTTTATCCTAGAATAATGAAACTTGGTACACATATGTATCTCATCAGGAGCTACAAAAAAGTCTCTTGGAGCAATGGTCCAAAGCCAACAGGAAGTCGGCCATTTTAGGTCAAAGTCACAATTTGGTCTATTTCATTTACGTCATATCTGAGCGAACTCGTCCTAGAGCTTTCGAGATCCAGGCGTCAAACTCGGTCAGCACTATCTTGAGGCATTGAAGGTCAAAAGTTATCAAAAGAATTTTTCTAAGTCAAAGCATGTGGGCGTGGCCTTAGGTCAAAGTCAAATTTGGTCTATTTCGTTTACGTCATATCTGAGCGAACTCGTCCTAGAGCTTTCGAGATCCAGGGGTCAAACTCAGTCAGCACTATCTTGAGGCATTGAAGGTCAAAAGTTATCAAAAGAATTTTTCTATGTCAAAGCATGTGGGCGTGGCCAAGCCTCAAATCTGGCCATTTTCCATGAAACATCAACTACGTCATATCTGAGCGAACTCGTCCTAGAGCTTTCGAGATCCAGGCGTCAAACTCGGTCAGCACTATCTTGAGGCATTGAAGGTCAAAAGTTATCAAAAGAATTTTTCTATGACAAAGCATGTGGGCGTGGCCTTAGGTCAAAGTCACAATTTGGTCTATTTCATTTACGTCATATCTGAGCGAACTCGTCCTAGAGCTTTCGAGATCCAGGCGTCAAACTCGGTCAGCACTACCTTGAGGCATTGAAGGTCAAAAGTTATCAAAAGAATTTTTCTATGTCAAAGCATGTGGGCGTGGCCAAGCCTCAAATATGGCCATTCTCCATGAAACATCAAGCTAAAATAACTTCCTAATATAAGCTCCCAGCTTCACCAAACTCACTGACATCGATCCTTGTTCACCCCCCTGCAGGATTCCATTGCAATACTTGGTGGGCGTGGCCTAATTCCGCAACAGCGCCCTCTAGAATATTTAAAAAAAACAGCCCCCAGCCATGCTTTATCCCAGAATAATGAAACTTGGTACACATGTGTAAATTGTCAGGACCTACAAAAAAGTCTCTTGGAACCCTGGTCCAAAACAAAAACAAAGTCGGCCATTTTGGGTCAAAGGTCATTTTCCGATGTTTTTGAATTGCGTATTTAAACAAACTCCTCTTAGTGATTTTGAAGGATTGCCTTTAAACTTGGTTAACATGCCCTTAACACATTGGACAGTAAAAGTTATCAAAAGTTTGCGTTTTCGTTTATGCTAAAGGGGCGTGGCCAGGCCTCAAACTTGCGCTTCATGCGTCCCCTACATTATTTCTATAGTCCCATCTCAGTGATACATCATCCGATCTGAACCAGATTTATTGTGCATAATCAGTGAGACCTTGTGGACACATTGATATTGTTGTTTAACATATGACTCCAGAGCGCCCCCTAGATTATTCAAACTGTTATATCTCAGTGATACATCATCCGATCTGAACCAGATTTATTGTGCATCATCAGTGAGCCCTTGTGGACACATTGATATGGTGGGCTAACATTTGACTCAAGTGCGCCCCCTACATTATTTCTATAGTTATATCTCAGTGATACATCATCCGATCTGAACCAAATTTATTGTGAATAATCAGTGAGCCCTTGTGGACACATTGATAATGTGGTTTAACATATAACTCCATAGCGCCCCCTAGATTATTCAAACTGTTATATCTCAGTGAGACATCATCCGATCTGAACCAGATTTATTGTGTATCATCAGTGAGACCTTGTGGACACATTGATATTGTGGTTTAACATGTGACTCCAGAGCGCCCCCTAGATTATTCAAACTGTTATATCTCAGTGAGACATCATCCGATCTGAACCAGATTTATTGTGCGTGTGCACCCCTGGTGCGGAGTAGACACGAGAGACTTCGAAATGGCGACCGAGCGGACGAGCTGGAGCTCGCGCGGTCGCCTCAATAAGGTCCGAGCGGCGCTAAGCTGCTTCGGGCCTCAACGCCGCTTGCGGCTTTAATTAGGCCCGAAGCAGCGAAGCTCTGCTGAAGGCCTATTGTAATCGCTCGATTTCTTCATTATTAGGCCCGAAGCAGCGAAGCTCTGCTGAAGGCCTATTGTAATCGCTCGATTTCTTCATTATTATTAGGCCCGAAGCAGCGAAGCTCTGCTGAAGGCCTATTGTAATCGCAGGATTTCTTCATTATTATTATTATTATTATTATTCTTCTTCTTTTTCCGTCACTTCGCGCGGCCGTTTGGGGCCTTTAACATATTCAAAAACTCACCAAACTTCACCCAAAATTGTCCCCCAACTAAAATTTTATGATTCTGGTGTAATCGCAAGTGGGCGTGGCCTAACTGCTCAACAGCGCCCCCTAACGTGAGTTGGGGAAAACCGTAAGTCGTACAGATCTGAAACTCGGTACATATGTAGATCTCCCCAATTCAAGAAAAAAAGTACATTGGAGGTACCCTCTAAAATGCACAGGTAGGCGGCCATTTTGGGTCAAAGGTCAAATTTTGGTCATTTTTCAGTTTTACTCATGTCGAACTTTGACGAACTCCTTCTCAGGCGTTCGACCTATCGGCTTCAAACTTGGTCAGAATGCAGTTAAGGCATGGGCCTTTAAAAGTTATCAAAAAAATTGACTTTTCGTATATGTTCAGGGGGCGTGGTGGAGCGGTGAACTTGGCGTACTCGCCGAAACAAACAAAACGCTATAACTTTGACATTTAAAGGTCTATTGACACCATGCTTTATCCTAGAATAATGAAACTTGGTACACATGTGTATCTCATCAGGAGCTACAAAAAAGTCTCTTGGAGCAATGGTCCAAAGCCAACAGGAAGTCGGCCATTTTAGGTCAAAGTCACAATTTGGTCTATTTCATTTACGTCATATCTGAGCGAACTCGTCCTAGAGCTTTCGAGATCCAGGCATCAAACTCGGTCAGCACTATCTTGAGGCATTGAAGGTCAAAAGTTATCAAAAGAATTTTTCTATGTCAAAGCATGTGGGCGTGGCCTTAGGTCAAAGTCACAATTTGGTCTATTTCATTTACGTCATATCTGAGCGAACTCGTCCTAGAGCTTTCGAGATCCAGGCGTCAAACTCGGTCAGCACTATCTTGAGGCATTGAAGGTCAAAAGTTATCAAAAGAATTTTTCTATGTCAAAGCATGTGGGCGTGGCCAAGCCTCAAATCTGGCCATTCTCCATGAAACATCAAGCTAAAATAACTTCCTAATATAAGCTCCCAGCTACACCAAATTCACTAAGATCTATATTTATCCATCCCTCGACAGGACTGCAGTCCAATATGTAGTGGGCGTGGCCTGATTCTTCCAGAGCGCCCCCTAGAATTTAGTTTAAAAATCAGCCCCCAGCCATGCTTTATCCCAGAATTATGAAACGTGGTATACATGTGTAAATTGTCAGGACCTACAAAAAAGTCTCTTGGAACCCTGGTCCAAAACAAAAACAAAGTCGGCCATTTTGGGTCAAAGGTCATTTTCCGATGTTTTTGAATTGCGTATTTAAACAAACTCCTCTTAGTGATTTTGAAGGATTGCCTTTAAACTTGGTTAACATGCCCTTAACACATTGGACAGTAAAAGTTATCAAAAGTTTGCGTTTTCGTTTATGCTAAAGGGGCGTGGCCAGGCCTCAAACTTGCGCTTCATGCGTCCCCTACATTATTTCTATAGTCCCATCTCAGTGATACATCATCCGATCTGAACCAGATTTATTGTGCATAATCAGTGAGACCTTGTGGACACATTGATATTGTTGTTTAACATATGACTCCAGAGCGCCCCCTAGATTATTCAAACTGTTATATCTCAGTGATACATCATCCGATCTGAACCAGATTTATTGTGCATCATCAGTGAGCCCTTGTGGACACATTGATATGGTGGGCTAACATTTGACTCAAGTGCGCCCCCTACATTATTTCTATAGTTATATCTCAGTGATACATCATCCGATCTGAACCAAATTTATTGTGAATAATCAGTGAGCCCTTGTGGACACATTGATAATGTGGTTTAACATATAACTCCATAGCGCCCCCTAGATTATTCAAACTGTTATATCTCAGTGAGACATCATCCGATCTGAACCAGATTTATTGTGTATCATCAGTGAGACCTTGTGGACACATTGATATTGTGGTTTAACATGTGACTCCAGAGCGCCCCCTAGATTATTCAAACTGTTATATCTCAGTGAGACATCATCCGATCTGAACCAGATTTATTGTGCGTGTGCACCCCTGGTGCGGAGTAGACACGAGAGACTT
>JBBPBX010068526.1:0-19100 GCA_038048925.1 Garcialebias charrua
CCAGTGGACTGTCAGTCTGTCCAACATGTAGACCAGTGGACTGTCAGTCTGTCCAACATGTAGACCAGTGGACTGTCAGTCTGTCCAACATGTAGACCAGTGGACTGTCAGTCTGTCCAACATGTAGACCAGTGGACTGTCAGTCTGTCCAACATGTAGACCAGTGGACTGTCAGTCTGTCCAACATGTAGACCAGTGGACTGTCAGTCTGTCCAACATGTAGACCAGTGGACTGTCAGTCTGTCCAACATGTAGACCAGTGGACTGTCAGTCTGTCCAACATGTAGACCAGTGGACTGTCAGTCTGTCCAACATGTAGACCAGTGGACTGTCAGTCTGTCCAACATGTAGACCAGTGGACTGTCAGTCTGTCCAACATGTAGACCAGTGGACTGTCAGTCTGTCCAACATGTAGACCAGTGGACTGTCAGTCTGTCCAACATGTAGACCAGTGGACTGTCAGTCTGTCCAACATGTAGACCAGTGGACTGTCAGTCTGTCCAACATGTAGACCAGTGGACTGTCAGTCTGTCCAACATGTAGACCAGTGGACTGTCAGTCTGTCCAACATGTAGACCAACTGTCAGTCTGTCCAACATGTAGACCAGTGGACTGTCAGTCTGTCCAACATGTAGACCAGTGGACTGTCAGTCTGTCCAACATGTAGACCAGTGGACTGTCAGTCTGTCCAACATGTAGACCAGTGGACTGTCAGTCTGTCCAACATGTAGACCAGTGGACTGTCAGTCTGTCCAACATGTAGACCAGTGGACTGTCAGTCTGTCCAACATGTTAGTCTGTCAACTGTCAGTCTGTCCAACATGTAGACCAGTGGACTGTCAGTCTGTCCAACATGTAGACAAGTGGACTGTCAGTCTGTCCAACACGTAGACCAGTGGACTGTCGGTCTGTCCAACATGTAGACAAGTGGACTGTCAGTCTGTCCAACATGTAGACAAGTGGACTGTCAGTCTGTCCAACATGTAGACAAGTGGACTGTCAGTCTGTCCAACATGTAGACCAGTGGACTGTCAGTCTGTCCAACATGTAGACCAGTGGACTGTCAGTCTGTCCAACACGTAGACCAGTGGACTGTCAGTCTGTCCAACATGTAGACCAGTGGACTGTCAGTCTGTCCAACATGTAGACCAGTGGACTGTCAGTCTGTCCAACATGTAGACCAGTGGACTGTCAGTCTGTCCAACATGTAGACCAGTGGACTGTCAGTCTGTCCAACATGTAGACCAGTGGACTGTCAGTCTGTCCAACATGTAGACCAGTGGACTGTCAGTCTGTCCAACATGTAGACCAGTGGACTGTCAGTCTGTCCAACATGTAGACCAGTGGACTGTCAGTCTGTCCAACATGTAGACCAGTGGACTGTCAGTCTGTCCAACATGTAGACCAGTGGACTGTCAGTCTGTCCAACATGTAGACCAGTGGACTGTCAGTCTGTCCAACATGTAGACCAGTGGACTGTCAGTCTGTCCAACATGTAGACCAGTGGACTGTCAGTCTGTCCAACATGTAGACCAGTGGACTGTCAGTCTGTCCAACATGTAGACCAGTGGACTGTCAGTCTGTCCAACATGTAGACCAGTGGACTGTCAGTCTGTCCAACATGTAGACCAGTGGACTGTCAGTCTGTCCAACATGTAGACCAGTGGACTGTCAGTCTGTCCAACATGTAGACCAGTGGACTGTCAGTCTGTCCAACATGTAGACCAGTGGACTGTCAGTCTGTCCAACATGTAGACCAGTGGACTGTCAGTCTGTCCAACATGTAGACCAGTGGACTGTCAGTCTGTCCAACATGTAGACCAGTGGACTGTCAGTCTGTCCAACATGTAGACCAGTGGACTGTCAGTCTGTCCAACATGTAGACCAGTGGACTGTCAGTCTGTCCAACATGTAGACCAGTGGACTGTCAGTCTGTCCAACATGTAGACCAGTGGACTGTCAGTCTGTCCAACATGTAGACCAGTGGACTGTCAGTCTGTCCAACATGTAGACCAGTGGACTGTCAGTCTGTCCAACATGTAGACCAGTGGACTGTCAGTCTGTCCAACATGTAGACCAGTGGACTGTCAGTCTGTCCAACATGTAGACCAGTGGACTGTCAGTCTGTCCAACATGTAGACCAGTGGACTGTCAGTCTGTCCAACATGTAGACCAGTGGACTGTCAGTCTGTCCAACATGTAGACCAGTGGACTGTCAGTCTGTCCAACATGTAGACCAGTGGACTGTCAGTCTGTCCAACATGTAGACCAGTGGACTGTCAGTCTGTCCAACATGTAGACCAGTGGACTGTCAGTCTGTCCAACATGTAGACCAGTGGACTGTCAGTCTGTCCAACATGTAGACCAGTGGACTGTCAGTCTGTCCAACATGTAGACCAGTGGACTGTCAGTCTGTCCAACATGTAGACCAGTGGACTGTCAGTCTGTCCAACATGTAGACCAGTGGACTGTCAGTCTGTCCAACATGTAGACCAGTGGACTGTCAGTCTGTCCAACATGTAGACCAGTGGACTGTCAGTCTGTCCAACATGTAGACCAGTGGACTGTCAGTCTGTCCAACATGTAGACCAGTGGACTGTCAGTCTGTCCAACATGTAGACCAGTGGACTGTCAGTCTGTCCAACATGTAGACCAGTGGACTGTCAGTCTGTCCAACATGTAGACCAGTGGACTGTCAGTCTGTCCAACATGTAGACCAGTGGACTGTCAGTCTGTCCAACATGTAGACCAGTGGACTGTCAGTCTGTCCAACATGTAGACCAGTGGACTGTCAGTCTGTCCAACATGTAGACCAGTGGACTGTCAGTCTGTCCAACATGTAGACCAGTGGACTGTCAGTCTGTCCAACATGTAGACCAGTGGACTGTCAGTCTGTCCAACATGTAGACCAGTGGACTGTCAGTCTGTCCAACATGTAGACCAGTGGACTGTCAGTCTGTCCAACATGTAGACCAGTGGACTGTCAGTCTGTCCAACATGTAGACCAGTGGACTGTCAGTCTGTCCAACATGTAGACCAGTGGACTGTCAGTCTGTCCAACATGTAGACCAGTGGACTGTCAGTCTGTCCAACATGTAGACCAGTGGACTGTCAGTCTGTCCAACATGTAGACCAGTGGACTGTCAGTCTGTCCAACATGTAGACCAGTGGACTGTCAGTCTGTCCAACATGTAGACCAGTGGACTGTCAGTCTGTCCAACATGTAGACCAGTGGACTGTCAGTCTGTCCAACATGTAGACCAGTGGACTGTCAGTCTGTCCAACATGTAGACCAGTGGACTGTCAGTCTGTCCAACATGTAGACCAGTGGACTGTCAGTCTGTCCAACATGTAGACCAGTGGACTGTCAGTCTGTCCAACATGTAGACCAGTGGACTGTCAGTCTGTCCAACATGTAGACCAGTGGACTGTCAGTCTGTCCAACATGTAGACCAGTGGACTGTCAGTCTGTCCAACATGTAGACCAGTGGACTGTCAGTCTGTCCAACATGTAGACCAGTGGACTGTCAGTCTGTCCAACATGTAGACCAGTGGACTGTCAGTCTGTCCAACATGTAGACCAGTGGACTGTCAGTCTGTCCAACATGTAGACCAGTGGACTGTCAGTCTGTCCAACATGTAGACCAGTGGACTGTCAGTCTGTCCAACATGTAGACCAGTGGACTGTCAGTCTGTCCAACATGTAGACCAGTGGACTGTCAGTCTGTCCAACATGTAGACCAGTGGACTGTCAGTCTGTCCAACATGTAGACCAGTGGACTGTCAGTCTGTCCAACATGTAGACCAGTGGACTGTCAGTCTGTCCAACATGTAGACCAGTGGACTGTCAGTCTGTCCAACATGTAGACCAGTGGACTGTCGGTCTGTCCAACATGTAGACCAGTGGACTGTCAGTCTGTCCAACATGTAGACAAGTGGACTGTCAGTCTGTCCAACATGTAGACAAGTGGACTGTCAGTCTGTCCAACATGTAGACAAGTGGACTGTCGGTCTGTCCAACATGTAGACCAGTGGACTGTCGGTCTGTCCAACATGTAGACCAGTGGACTGTCGGTCTGTCCAACATGTAGACCAGTGGACTGTCAGTCTGTCCAACATGTAGACCAGTGGACTGTCGGTCTGTCCAACATGTAGACAAGTGGACTGTCGGTCTGTCCAACATGTAGACAAGTGGACTGTCAGTCTGTCCAACATGTAGACAAGTGGACTGTCGGTCTGTCCAACATGTAGACCAGTGGACTGTCAGTCTGTCCAACATGTAGACCAGTGGACTGTCGGTCTGTCCAACATGTAGACCAGTGGACTGTCAGTCTGTCCAACATGTAGACCAGTGGACTGTCAGTCTGTCCAACATGTAGACCAGTGGACTGTCAGTCTGTCCAACATGTAGACCAGTGGACTGTCAGTCTGTCCAACATGTAGACCAGTGGACTGTCAGTCTGTCCAACATGTAGACCAGTGGACTGTCAGTCTGTCCAACATGTAGACCAGTGGACTGTCAGTCTGTCCAACATGTAGACCAGTGGACTGTCAGTCTGTCCAACATGTAGACCAGTGGACTGTCAGTCTGTCCAACATGTAGACCAGTGGACTGTCAGTCTGTCCAACATGTAGACCAGTGGACTGTCAGTCTGTCCAACATGTAGACCAGTGGACTGTCAGTCTGTCCAACATGTAGACCAGTGGACTGTCAGTCTGTCCAACATGTAGACCAGTGGACTGTCAGTCTGTCCAACATGTAGACCAGTGGACTGTCAGTCTGTCCAACATGTAGACCAGTGGACTGTCAGTCTGTCCAACATGTAGACCAGTGGACTGTCAGTCTGTCCAACATGTAGACCAGTGGACTGTCAGTCTGTCCAACATGTAGACCAGTGGACTGTCAGTCTGTCCAACATGTAGACCAGTGGACTGTCAGTCTGTCCAACATGTAGACCAGTGGACTGTCAGTCTGTCCAACATGTAGACCAGTGGACTGTCAGTCTGTCCAACATGTAGACCAGTGGACTGTCAGTCTGTCCAACATGTAGACCAGTGGACTGTCAGTCTGTCCAACATGTAGACCAGTGGACTGTCAGTCTGTCCAACATGTAGACCAGTGGACTGTCAGTCTGTCCAACATGTAGACCAGTGGACTGTCAGTCTGTCCAACATGTAGACCAGTGGACTGTCAGTCTGTCCAACATGTAGACCAGTGGACTGTCAGTCTGTCCAACATGTAGACCAGTGGACTGTCAGTCTGTCCAACATGTAGACCAGTGGACTGTCAGTCTGTCCAACATGTAGACCAGTGGACTGTCAGTCTGTCCAACATGTAGACCAGTGGACTGTCAGTCTGTCCAACATGTAGACCAGTGGACTGTCAGTCTGTCCAACATGTAGACCAGTGGACTGTCAGTCTGTCCAACATGTAGACCAGTGGACTGTCAGTCTGTCCAACATGTAGACCAGTGGACTGTCAGTCTGTCCAACATGGATCTGATGTTTGGCTCCATGATTTCAGTCTGATGTGTCATTCAGACATTTTTTCTGTTCCAGCTGCTGGAGGACAACATGGTCACTTTTGTGAAGAACTAGCTGAAGAAGATCCAGAAGGTTCTGAGTCCAGATTACCCAGAACGCTTAGAGAGTCAGAGGGAGGATGAGGAGGTGTTGGAGGGTGAGGATGAAGAGCAGAGGAGGAGCGAGAGGCATTGATGAAGATCACAGTTTACTTCCTGATGAGGATGAAGCAGGAGGAGCTGGCTGACCGTCTGCAGAGCAGTAAGAGGATTTCTATAAACATTTAACTTTTGAGAGGAATTTATTCTTTAATTAATAAATGTTTTTTTGTTCATTCAGGACAAGTTGCAGTTTGTCAACGTAACCTTAAATGTTGTGTGAAGAAGAGGTTCCAGTGTGTGTTTGAGGGGATTGCTAAAGCAGGAAAGCCAACCCTTCTGAATGAGATCTACACAGAGCTCTACATCACAGAGGGAGGGACTGGAGAGGTCAATGATGAACATGAGGTCAGACACATTGAAACAGCATCCAGGAAACCACACACACCAGAAACAAGCATCAGACAAGAAGACATCTTTCAACTCCCACCTGGAAGACATGAACCAGTCAGAACAGTGATGACAAAGGGAGTGGCTGGCATTGGGAAAACAGTCTTAACACAGAAGTTCACTCTGGACTGGGCTGAAGACAAAGCCAACCAGGACATCCACTTCATGTTTCCATTCACTTTCAGAGAGCTGAACGTGCTGAAAGAGAAGAAGTTCAGCTTGGTGGAACTTGTTCATCACTTCTTTACTGAAACCAAAGAAATGTGCAGCTTTGAAGACTTCCAGCTTGTGTTCATCTTTGATGGTCTGGATGAGTGTCGACTTCCTCTGGACTTCCACAACAATCAGATCCTGACTGATGTTACAGAGTCCACCTCAGTGGATGTGCTGCTGACAAACCTCATCAGGGGGATCCCTCTGCTCGCCTCTGGATAACCACACGACCTGCAGCAGCCAATCAGATCCCTGCTGAGTGTGTTGGCATGGTGACAGAGGTCAGAGGCTTCACTGACCCACAGAAGGAGGAGTACTTCAGGAAGAGGTTCAGAGATGAGGAGCAGGCCAGCAGGATCATCTCCCACATCAAGACATCACGAAGCCTCCACATCATGTGTCACATCCCAGTCTTCTGCTGGATCACTGCTACAGTTCTGGAGGACGTGTTGAAAACCAGAGAGGGAGGAGAGCTGCCCAACACCCTGACTGAGATGTACATCCACTTCCTGCTGGTTCACACCAAAGTCAAGAAGGTCAAGTATGATGGAGGAGCTGAGACAGATCCACCCTGGAGTCCAGAGAGCAGGAAGATGATTGAGTCTCTGGGAAAAGTGGCTTTTGAGCAGCTGCAGAAAGGAAACCTGATCTTCTATGAATCAGACCTGACAGAGTGTGGCATCGATATCAGAGCAGCCTCAGTGTACTCAGGAGTGTTCACACAGATCTTTAAAGAGGAGAGAGGACTGTACCAGGACAAGGTGTTCTGCTTCATCCATCTGAGTGTTCAGGAGTTTCTGGCTGCTCTTCATGTCCATCTGACCTTCATCAACTCTGGGGTCAATCTGATGGAAGAACATCAAACAAAATCCAAGAGGTTTTTAAATTTGAAGAAACTAAAATATCTCCATCAGAGTGCTGTGAACAAGGCCTTACAGAGTCCAAATGGACACCTGGACTTGTTCCTCCGGTTCCTCCTGGGTCTTTCACTGCAGACCAATCAGACTCTCCTACGAGGCCTGCTGACACAGACAGGAAGTAGCTCACAGACCAATCAGGAAACAGTCCAGTACATCAAGAATCTGATCAGTGAGAATGTGTCTGCAGAGAAAAGCATCAATCTGTTCCACTGTCTGAATGAACTGAATGATGGTTCTCTAGTGGAGGAGATCCAACAGTCTCTGAGTTCAGGAAGTCTCTCCACAGATGAACTGTCTCCTGCTCACTGGTCAGCTCTGGTCTTCATCTTACTGTCATCTGGAAAAGATCTGGATGTGTTTGACCTGAAGAAATATTCCTCTAAAAAGGAACATCTTGTGAAGCTGCTGCCAGTTCTCAAAGCCTCCAACAAAGCTCTGTAAGTACAGACACAGTGAGATGTTTCTAAATGAATAAGTTAAATGAAACACAGACAGTAAGGTAACGTCATGCAGTGTAAAACATTACAAATTGTTTTTGCAAATATCAAGTCTGTTTTAGATTTGGGTTTATTCTGTTTCCTCCGGTGTTCTCCCACAGAACAACAACATTCATGTTTGCTTCATTGGTGACTCTAAACTGTCCCTAGGTGTGAGTGTGAGAGTGATTGGTTACCTCATTTATCTCCAAGTGTCCTTGTGATGAGCTGGAGACCTGTCCAGGATGTCCCCTGTCTTTCAAACCTCTATCTTCTGGAGATAGGCAACAGCTCCCTGAAAGCCAGAAAGGAGAAGCAGCTAAAGAAACTGGATGTATAGATGATATTTCTACATGAAGATCTTCCAAGAAGGAACTTCAGGAAAACATGGAAAATTTATTTATTAATTACTTTTTTTTTTTTATCATATTGACCCTGGTTGGCCCTTGACCCAAAGAAGGTTTTTATTTTTAGTTAGTTAGAAGCAGACCTTGAACTGTTTTGATCTTTGCTTTAGTTTCACAGCAGAATGCTCCTGCAGATGTTCAGTTGGAGCTGACTGACATTCAGTGTGACTCTGTTCTCAAGCAGAAGTTCACCACGTCCACACTGGACAGCTTCTACAGCTCACTGAAGGAAACACAGTTTACACACATGTTCAGGCACAGACAGGAGGTGTTTGTTTTATTTGGCTCCACTTACATCTGAACAAACATCTCTATGAAATGACCCTTTACCATCTGTGGAACCAGAAGCTAACTTCAGGTGGTCGTCTGGTGTGACCAAGTTTTTCTGAAGTCTTGTCATCTCTTTTGAAACAGATTCCTTTATTGTTTCAGGAAAATTATGTATTTGCTTCATGTTTGTTAATCAGTTACTGTATGTCTCTGAAAAATATTTTTTCCAACAGTGATAGAGTTACTTTATTTCGCTAATTAAGTTTTGACCGTCACATAGCAATAGGCAGCAGTAAGAGCACCAATTGACAAAGTTACTCACTGAGAAAAATGCTGATGACACATTCCTGTGTTGCAGAGCAAAATGAATGTGCCTTATTAAGATGTTAGAAATATTTATATATTACATGCGCTGCTAAAACTAGAGTAAAAAATACTTTTGTAAATTAAATTGACCAACTAAAATACCTTGTTAAACACCAAATACTACAAAAATACATATATTTTTTAAATTTGGAGCCTTTTAGGAACCAAACAGCTAAATCTCAGTAATAAAAGCTTAAAGAGATGTGAGTGTAAACCTGATGATTTAAAGCAGACATATAACTGTCAAGAACAACATTATTTGTGTTGCTGCATAAAGATCAGTCCCATTATTTCCAACATGTTCCACCCAGATGATGTCCTGGAGGAAAAATTCCTCCAGTTCCTGATGTCTCATGTCAGACTCATCAGTCTTTACTGGACTCTGTTAGTTTAATAATCAGGACAGAGGACAGAGAGAGACATGACTGGAATCAAACCAGCAGCTTTGGTTCCTGCAGAAAACACTGAAGACAATAATCAACAAGGACCCCTCCCTTCACCCCCCAATGACAGCAACACAAAGCTGCAGCTGCAAGAGATACTGATGAGAAATATTTCATCTCGTCAAACAGAGAAGATGAACTGAAGCTCTGAAGTGAAGAAAAAAAGTCCAACAGGAAGAGTTCAACTGGTTTCTCTTCTAATCTGAACAGAACTGGTCATTTATCAGGATGAAATCATTTTCTTTTTATGTGTCCTGACAGACTCTCAGGGCTGTGGACTCTCAGAGACTCACTGTGAAGTTGTGGCCTCAGCTCTGAAGTCCAACCCGTCCCATCTGACAGAACTGGACCTGAGCCACAATGACCTGCAGGATTCAGGAGTGAAGATTCTGTCTGCTGGACTGGAGAGTCCAAACTGTAGACTGGAGAAGCTCAGGTGATTTAAATGACTATTTGTTTTTCACTAAATTCACTTTCAGTTCTTTACTTCAGTTTGATCTTTTTACTTCTTTGATTTTTTGGATTTATCTGAACATTAAACAAAATATATGTCAATGTGTCTGTCTGTGAAGAAATGTGACCATTTGTCTCCAAAGGTCCAAAGTGAAGTCCAGATGTCAGAGGGATGTTGTTCTCAGTTGTGTGTAACTTTGGAAGAAGCAGACAGAATTAGTGTCAGACTGCTGAAGCTTCATATATTGGTGTCAGCTGAACTCACGAGTGGATTTGTGTCAGGAACAGAGCATTCACTTTCACTGTGAACAGCAGGATTCACTACTGGTTTTGAAATACCCACATCTGCCTCCACCCTCATTTGCCCCACTCTGGGCCCCTGAGCAAGGCCCTTAAGCCCCACCATCTGCTCCCTAACAGGCCTCTCTTGAAAATTAGTTCTCGTGGCTCAATGAGCCTACCTAGATAAATAATGGGTAAATAAAATAAAAAACATGCATGACTGTTGTTGTTAGTGCTGGTGGTGTATGTGTGTTAATTTGTTTTTAAGTGTTAGTAAAATATGAATGGGGAGAACATATAAACTCCACACAGAAAGACCCTGGGGGGAAGTGAACCTGCAACCTTCTTGCTGTGAGGCGACAGCTCTAACCACTGCTCCACTGTGCTGCTCCTTATTTCATGAATCAATAAATGTAATTAATTCAAAGTTTCAGGAAATAATTTCTGGATGTTCGTCTACAACTGATGAACTTCTGGACTCAACTCGACTCTAAACGGTCTCCACAGTAAAACAATCTTAACAAACACAAAAATGACTCAAACTTTGTCATTTCTCAACATCAGATGATTTGAATGTAAAACTCTGACATGAAAGGCAGCGGGGGATATTTTTCTCTTTTGGTTGTTCATTTGAAGGTTTCCTGTCTCCTCGTTTGTCAGAATAAATCTGTCAGAAACATTCAGACTTCACTGGTTCTGTGTTATCAAATTTCCCATGGACCTTGAACTAAACTTCTAGTGAAGACTGAAAGAAAGCAGCACACCATGATGTTCTCTTCTGTTCAGAGGATCGTAGACTGTCTTCAGTGTTACGTCCACCGGGCTCATTTGGTGGGGTAACATTAAAGGAGACCACACAAGGATTTCTGATTAACTAAAAAAAGTATTTATTAAATTATTTTAGAGCAAAGAAACCAAGAAAAATGAATACGTGCTAGATAAATGAATAAATAAATGCCTAAAATGAGAAACCCAAAATGATTACTGTAGACAAAACTCACCAACACCAACCATAAGGTACAAACCAAACCAAAATGGTGTTCTGAGGAGGAGGAAGGGGGAAAAGCCTCTCTTCCTGCTACATGCATGGCAGCTTAAATAATAGGGAGTCCACCAATCAGGGCAACACAAAACACCTGCAGAAGGCCTGCAGAGGCAAAACCCACTGCAGCCGTAACATCAGTCACACAAAAAAAACATCTGGATTTAGAAAAACACCATGCAAGAAAAAAGAGCTGAGTTCTGAAACTACAGCTTTTATATTTTATATCTCTTTTATTTTAATACACTGATGGATATATTTGCTGCAGCATTTTTCTGAACATGAGCCCAACATGTAGACTTTAAAATGGTCCCATGTTTGTTTTGGTAATTGGACTTTCTCATCAAGAACGAGCATTGGAAAATAAATAACAAGTCTTTATTTCATTTTTGTTCTAAATACAAAATATTTGTTTGAAATATTAGCACTTTGAAAAGTACAGTATAAACAGCTATTTTATATAATGTGAGTTTCTTTTCATGTTTAGAATAATAAAACAATCGAATCTCTGACAATAAAAACATAATTAATGACCAGTTTTTATCTGTTTTAAAATCAGACGTCGTCAGCAAGAGTTCATCAAAGATCCATTAATGTCAGTGTGATGAGAAAGTAGTTTAAACTCTGTTCAGAGGCATCCATTGGCTGTGATAAATGAACTCTGAGCAACATGCGTCATTTTCCACAAACAATAAAAGAATCTGTCTCAGAGGAGACGACAGGACTGCAGAAAAACCTGGTCTCACCACAGGACCACCTGAAGTTAGCTTCTGATTCCAGCTGCTAGCTAAAGGGTTAAGAATGGTCTTTTACAGTATTGGTCTGACAATGAATTCTTCCCAGTTTCTTCTGCCATGATTTGGGATGCGGCCAAGGCCACCCTACGAGGGCAGCTCATCTCTTACAGCGCTTTTCAGAAAAGAGTTCTGGAGGAAAATAGAAAAAAACTGGAGAACGAGGTGTCTAGGTTGGAACATATACATAAACAGTTTCCTACATCAGGGAATCTCAAGACTTTAATCGCTGCTAGAACAAAACTAAATATGGACCATACTCGCCATGCCCAGAAGCTGTTACTTTATACTAAACAGAAATATTACGAATTTGGTAATAAGTCAAGCCGTTTGCTTGCCTATCAATTAAAGAAACAAATTAATGATCGTTCTATTAACAGGATAAGAACATGTAATGGGGACGCTACTTGTGATCCATCTGCTATTAATAACACCTTTAAAGATTTTTATAAAACTCTCTACATGGCTGGTAAAACCGAGTCAGATATTGGTTCCTATTTAGATGGTATTCCCCTGCCCTCAATTTCAGAAGAGGCTGGCTCTGCCCTTGATGCTGCCTTTACACCTGAGGAGGTCTGGATGGCAATCCAATCGATGCAGAACGGAAAGTGTCCTGGTCCAGATGGATTCCCACTGGAATTTTATAAGAAATTCTGGCCCGAGATCCATCCCATACTTTTACCTGCCATAAACGACATATTAGTAGAAGGGGTTCCTCCGTCCTGGAATTTGGCCTCCATCAGTTTATTGCTGAAGAAAGATAAAAATCCCTTGGATTGCACATCTTATAGACCTATCAGTCTCCTTAATGTTGACTACAAAATTGTTGCCAAGGCGCTGGCGCGGAGACTAGAAAAAATTCTTCCAACTATAATAAACCCTGATCAGACGGGTTTTGTGAAATCTAGATATGGAACAGATAATGTGCGTCGTACACTGAATGTCATTCATTATCTTAATCAGCATAAAGACCCTGCTCTGATTGTCTCTCTCGATGCAGAAAAGGCCTTTGATCGGGTAGAATGGCCCTTCTTATTCTCTGTCTTACAGAAATTTGGGATGGGGCCTAATTTTATTAACTTGATTAAAGCCTTTTATTCCAATCCAGTGGCCATGGTAAACACTAACGGTTTTCTGTCGGATGGTTTTCCTGTTCAGAGGGGTTGTAGACAGGGGTGTCCCCTGTCACCTTTGTTGTTTACGTTGTTCATTGAACCTTTAGCGGAGATTATTAGATCCAGCACAGACATATCTGGAATCAGAATAGGTGGAGATAACCATGTGATTTCTCTTTTTGCGGATGATGTCCTTTTATACTTGAAAAACCCAGATATATCAATCCCGGCGGTACTTAGCTCCATAGATAGGTTTGGTGCACTTTCAGGTTATAAGATTAATTTGGATAAGTCTGTTGCTTCTCCTTTCAATATTCCTCAAGATATGGTGCTTCAGTCTACCTTTCATATGTCTGAAAAAGGATTCAAATATTTAGGCATCTATATCACTCCTGCATTGAAAGACTTATTCTCATCAAACTACTCCCCCCTAGTTCTAAACATTAAGAATGATCTATCGAAATGGTCTACTTTACCTATATCACTTCTAGTTAGGGTTAATACAATAAAAATGAATATTCTCCCTCGTTTAATTTATTTATTTCAAAACCTCCCTTGTTACTTGTCCCTCACATTCTTTAAATCCCTTAATTCTCACATTTCTCGTTTCATTTGGAACAATAAGCATCCACGAATTAGGTTTTCCACGCTTACTAAACCCAAACATTCGGGAGGTTTGTCTCTACCTAATATGCAGCTTTATTACTGGTCCGCTCAGCTTAAAACTATGTCAGACTGGTTTTCTAGTAGAGACAACTGTTTATGGCTTGATCTTGAATCTTTATCATGCAGTCCTAGAAGGTTAAGCTCCCTCCCCTTTATCAATAATTTAGATCAATTGGATACAGTAAAGGAAAATGTGGTAGTTTACAGTACTTTATTAGCCTGGCAAGACATAAAGAAATACCTGAACATCCCTTCATTTATCTCGATTCGATCCCCTCTGACTTTAAACCCAGACCTACCAATTTCCGTTAGAAGTATTGGCTTACTGAATTGGTCTTCTTCTGGTCTGACTGATTTTTCTGATCTTTTGATTTCTGGATCTATTAAATCATTTAATCAAATCAGGGATGAGAGTAACATTCCTCAAAAAGATTTTTATAAATACCTTCAAATACGGCATTTTATGGAGTCATTGTTTAGGTCTAATGCTTTTCGTAGGGAGTTGACGGATCTGGAAAATACTCTGGTTTCAACCAAATCCCCCAAGGGTCTGATCTCTAAGTTCTATGTATCCTTACTTAGCTCTGAACCATCAAGTTTTGACTCTGTCAAGCGGCTGTGGGAACAGGATCTGGAGGTGAAATTTAGTTCTTCAGATTGGCTTAAGATTTGCAAAGGAACTTTTCCTCAATGTACTTCTATTTCTATACATGAGCAAAATTTTAAATTATTTTACAGATCTTACTATACCCCTGTTCGTCTTCAGAGAATGTTCCCCGACCGCTCCAACTTGTGCTGCAAATGTTTGAAGCATAGAGGTACTTTTTTCCACCTGTTCTGGTCATGTGACTTACTGCAGACTTTTTGGAAGGGCATCCATTCAGTGACTGAAAAGATTTTGGGTGGTTGCTTTTCTTTATCTCCTATATTTTATCTCCTAAATGTCTTCCCTAATCATTTGGACGCACAGTCTAAATCTTTGTTTACAATTCTTTGCTTTCTTGCCAAGAAGTGTATTTTGCTACAATGGATTTCACCACATCCCCCCACAGTAAACATGTGGCTCACGCAGATATCTGTCATCCTTCCTTTAGAAAAGCTGACCCATGATCTTAATCACAAATCAGATGTATTTCTGACATTATGGGGTCCTCTTGAGTCTTTCCTGCTTGGTTCCTAGGATTTTAGTATTTAATTATGTTGTATAGCTCTATTTGTTCTTGTTGTTTTTTATTTTTATTTTAATTTTTTATTTTATTTTATTTTATTATTGCTGTTCCTCGTTTATTTTGATGGCTGTAAGGCGATATCGACTGGAGGAAGAGTCTGAGACCTTAATTCTTGTTTATGTGGAGTATTTTGTTGTAGTTCTGTTTTTGTATGTGGGTATGTGTGTGTGTGTGTGTGTGTGTGTGTGTGTGTGTGTGTGTGTGTGTGTGTGTGTGTGTGTGTGTGTGTGTGTGTGTGTGTGTGTTATGTAGACAGCACAGGGTTTTTCTTGTTTTTTTTGTTGTGTTGTAAATAATTGAAAATCAATAAAAAAAAATTTAAAAAAAGAACACGCTGTAGAATAAGCTGTTGTTTTGACCACAACACAAAGTCACAGTACGTATTTGACATCACACACAAACATGTGCAGTTGGATCTGATGGTAGTATGGGTGTGATTGCTTTAAAGTGAAAGAGTTGTCCAAACAAAACTTACTGTCATCTGTACATCCATTAAAGTTTTGCTGATATTTGTATGGACATTTTATTTCCACCACACCTTGGCCACAACATTTACAACTTACTATTCCATCAGGTGATGAGCCACGGTGTGGCTCAGAAGGCAGCACTACTAAGCCACAGCAGCTTACAGTTAAATCTTCATGTGTTTTGGCCATTAAATCAGTGTATATTTGTCGTGCAGTTTCCTCCATGTTTTGTCCCCACAGCACAGATGGTACATTTAAATCTCTGTGGTTGTACTGCATTACATCCATCAGATATGTGTTGCTGATCATGTCCGAAGTGGTGGCACGATGAAATTTGGTGCTTGTGATTCGACCAGCTCTATGGATGTTCCACTCCCTAGACTTCGACTGCTGTCGGGTCACAGTTTCCAGCCTTTTGCACTGATAAGGTGTGTGTTTAGTTTTCAGCAGGTGAAATGTTTCCTCACATTTCACCTTTAGTTCATCGGGTGTGAGGTCTCTGAATGATGTGCTAAATAAAGCAGTCAAGGGCTCCGATAAATCTCGATGCACCTCATAGTTTTCGTCAGATGAAGCTGTGTCCGTGTCACTATTGTTGAAGCTCGTCAGCACTGCACAATCTGGGTCCACAGCCCGCAGTTCTAGGATGTCGTCATCTGTCAGCACTATTAAAAAAACAAACAATGATAGTTAGGGTGGTATATTACATCCACATCTTCAAAAGTGAGATGAAAATGTAAACGCAGGGCTCCACACTGCACTTAGCTGGGTTCTATTTTACCTGTGTAGTTCAGACTGTTAAAAATGTTTTAGCCACTTCTCTTTTAATAATGATTTAAAATTAAATGCTTTAGTTGCTGAAACAATTTGTAATTAGGAGTAGAGGCCAATGTATGTTATGAATAAAAATGAAATGAGTGTGAACTGTGTAACTTGTATAAAGAAGTTACGGTAGTCTGGAGTAGGGGTGGGCGATATGGCTCAAAAATTATATCGTGATATTTCAGAGCATTATCACGATAACGATAAATTCATGATATAACCAAAAAAAAAAAAAAAGTATTTATTTGACAAATTTAACTTAACATGTTGCTTTGCAGTATTATATAAAATTTTAAAAAACAACAAGGGGTAATTTTACTGAAATTACTTTTTTTAGTAAAGTATTCAGTCTCCCAAGTATAAAAATAAAAAAAATAAAAATGATCTGTTATTTAGATTGTGTTACGACCCGGTTCAGCCAGGAGAAGCGGAAGTAACATTAAAAACCCAGATGGAACAAGGCTGAGTAAAAGTAACAATTTAATTGGTCAGTTTAAAATAAAATTTAACATTAGCAAAAAGGAGGGGTACTTTCACACAAGTTTCATTCAAAAACAAAAGTTGGTCCTAACTTAAAGAGGAGCCACTTGGAGAGACAGCAGGCGCAATTCGTGGCAGTGGCAGCTGCCGCGACCTGCCACCGGAAGTGCCGCGACTGCCACCGGAAGTGCCGCGAAGGCTGCCGCGAAGACTGCCACGGCCACCGGGGCTGCCACGAAGGCTGCCACGGCCACCGGGGCTGCCGCGAAGACTGCCACGGCCACCGGGGCTGCCGCGAAGACTGCCACGAAGGCTGCCACGGCCGCGAAGGTTGCCACGGCCACCGAATCTCAAAGTGCCACGAAGGTTGCCACAGGGTGCCACCGGAACTGTCTTCCACAGACCACAAGGTGCCACTAGCTGTCACAGACTTTGTCAGATCATCTTCCACAGCAATTTTGTGCAAAACTATTGCCGTTTTGTGTAAAAAAATAAAAAAATAAAAAATAAAAAAATAATTAATTAATTAATTAAATAAATAAATAAATGCTTCATCTTTATTGTATGTCCTTCAAAAATGACCTTCTGACGATGATGATTATATTATTTAATAAACACAGAACAACCTGTAATAGTGCATTTAGGAAACATGTCTAAAATAGTGCTTTGTGTGTAGGATGACTAAAAAAATACATATTTCTTTTTTTAAATTACAGTTAAAATTACTTATTGGTGTGCCACAGACTGCCACCAGATGCCACCACTACTGTCACCTGCCACGTCACCTGCCACCACTACTGGCACCTGCCACGTCACCTGCCACCACTACTGTCACCTGCCACGTCACGTGCCACCACTACTGGCACCTGCCACGTCACGTGCCACCACTACTGTCACCTGCCACGTCACGTGCCACCACTACTGTCACCTGCCACGTCACGTGCCACCACTACTGGCACCTGCCACGTCACGTGCCACCACTACTGTCACCTGCCACGTCACGTGCCACCACTACTGTCACCTGCCACGTCACGTGCCACCACTACTGTCACCTGCCACGTCACGTGCCACCACTACTGGCACCTGCCACGTCACGTGCCACCACTACTGGCACCTGCCACGTCACGTGCCACCACTACTCTCACCTGCCACTGATCATAGGTGTCATTCCCATGCCACAAGATGGCCAGAGTGTTGCAGAGCTGCCACGGGTGCTGCCAGTTTTGGGGGATGCCGTTGCAACATTTTGTAAGACGTGCTACTTATATTGCCTGTAATAATATATTTATTTGGCACATTAACCATGTGAGACATTTAATATTTTTTCGTAAAAGTACTACATGTATGGCAGCTAACATAGATTATAGTTAATTTCATTACATAAATTAATTTTTTTCTGTAAACATAAAACTTATACAGTAATTATTAGTTTCTGTTTACACATTTTACATAGTAATAACACTGCATTGTAAAAGAAGTGTTCATCTTTTAGTTCACACTGTATTTTTCTTGATTTAATTTTTAGTTTTTTTCTTTGAGTCCCAGTTGCTCCAGACCATCATGGGGAACAAAGAGGTGGAAAAGCAATTTCTTTATGTTAGTTTCAGTTAAGTTTTTGTTGTGTTCTCCCCTACATTTCTATGTGTTTTGGGGGCTGATCAGCTATTATTTAAGTTTCCATTTGTGTCCTTTATGTAAGTCTGTATGTTTGTGTTCTCAGTCTGAATAAAGTATTGTTACCCTGACCTCTTGAAATTTGCCCCATTTTGTGACTTCTTTATGTACCCAAAATTGTGTATTGAGGTTAAGTAACAAAATATTATATTTGAAACCAAACCTGTGCCTGACTGTCCTTTTACTGCATGGTCCATCACACTGTGCACATCCCTCCTCGCTCTATTTCAGATAGAAATAGGCTCCAGCAATAAAAACAAACAGTGAATTTGGTTGCAATGTCTTTATTTACAAAGGCTACTCAAATCTAGCAAACACCTTCATGTTCCTGTCATCACAAATTTCTCTGCAGAACTTTTCATGGTCCTCCTTCATTTTGAAAATAAAAGAGAATTGTTCTGCTGGAGAACTTTCATTCATTTCCTCAGTCCAGCTGTTGAGGGCCTGGAGAGCTTCTTCCTTGTCTTGATCATCATAATCAAGGACAGCAGGAAGTGTAACCTGGCCAACAAATATTTGGTTTTTGCACCATTCTGCCGCAGCATGGCTGTCTCTCAAGATTGAGCTTCCCTGCAGAAAAATATGTTGATTAATATGTTTATTATGTGAATACTGTTACCTGTAAATATTACACCTTGGCAATTCAATCTATTTTAAGATATACTTTTAAATTACATTATAAATGTGTCAATGCAATTCCTGTGTCCTTTAACCTGGGTTTCAAAACCATGTGCACTAAAATACCTATGCAAATTTTTGAAGTGTTTTTGTAGCAAGTGTCTGATTATAATTTTTGACCTTTTCTGGTGTTGTTTCTTCTTGTTTTTCTTTTTGTTCTTCTTCTACTTTGTCTCTGTTAATAAAATAAAGAAATGCATAAATAGACAGTCTTGCAATCTAGCATGCCCGT
>JBBPBX010068528.1:0-19099 GCA_038048925.1 Garcialebias charrua
GAGAAAAAATGCCACATGTAAAACAACAACATGATATCTCCACTGGGCATATCTATGGCAGATGTGGAGGTAGAAAACCCAAGCCAAGCACAGGGTAACCTCACAGGTCCTTGCAAACTCTCTGAGTTTTTGTTTGTTTTGGGACAAAGCAACCGAAGCCATAGGCTCTCAGCCAGACCCTTTCAAAGGCCAGGCTGAAAGTTTTATTTTATTTTATTTTTTTTTACTTTATTTATATAGCACCTTTCACATATATAAAATCACAAAGTGCTTTACAAAAGAAATACACATAATAAAATCATACTAAAATTATACTAAAATTATACACTCTTAAAACATGCCATACAAAAAGGTTACACATGATAAACTCTAAAATCGATAAGTACAATTAACCATAAGCCTGTTTGAAAAGATAAGTCTTAAGAAAGTTGCCATAACTCTGGACGTGGGTGAAAGAGTTGTCCATGCGCCTGAGTCAGGAGGTCACTATGAGAAGGCAAATGCCATGGTATCCCAGATAGCATTGAAATCAGCTCTGGAAACCATGTTTTCTGTGGCCAGTTGGGGGCTATAAGGATCAAAGAAAGAGCTCCCTTACGTACCCGTTCCAGTGTCGCCCGATCAGAGGGACAGGTGGAAACGCATAGTAAAGCACCCGTGCTGGCCAATCATGTGCCAGAGCATCCATACCCAATGGGGCATCCGCTTCCCTCAAGGAGAAGTAGAGGTCACAGTGTAAGCTAGCCCTGCAGGCAAACAGGTCCACAGAAGCTCTCCCGAAACGTGACCATACCTGTTCCACAATCCGTGGGTTCAGGTTCCATTCCGACGCCAGCAGAGGGCCTCTTGAGAGGGCGTCTGCTCCATAATTTAGTTCACCAGGGACATGAGTCGCCCTGAGTGACAGGATCCTTGGGGCACACCATGTGAGCATCCTCTGTGCCAGTTGGAGGAGGGCCTGGGACCTTGTCCCTCCCTCTCTGCTGATAAAGGACACTGTTGTCCTGTTATCTGATTTCACCAGGATGTGTTGTCCAGCAATCAGACCTTTGTGGAAGAAGAACTTTAATGACAGGAATACGACCAGCAATTCTAGGAAGTTGATGTGTAATCTTGCTTCCTGTTCTTTCCAAAGGCCGCGGGCATTCTGATTCCTACAGATCGTCTCCCATCCTGTTTTTGAGGCATCCATCGTGATGACCACACGAGATGACACCCTTCCCAGTGAGACCCCTTTCGTAAAAACGGACAGATCTCTCCAAGGTTCCAAAGCCTCCAGGCACTCTGAATCTATCCTAACCTTTCCCATTTGTTTAGGTAAGTTAGGTTGTATCCGTTGGTTCAGCCATAGCTGCATGGGCCTCATTTTTAGTAATGCGTGTGGCACACATGGAATGGCTGCTGCCAAGAGGCCTAAAAGGCGTTGGCAGGTTTTTGCAGGGACCCGATGGTCCAATTTAAATTTGCTCAGGCAAGAGTAAATGGAGAAAACTTGTTCCTTTGAGAGCCATGCTCTGTACTGGACGGTGTTGATCTGTACTCCCAGAAATATGGTAACCCGTGATGGAGTTAAATCGCTCTTTTGCAGGTTTATGACAAACCCAAGAGACTCTAAATGAGAGATCACCATGTGAGAGTGTGACTGGGCCTGCTTTCTGCTTTCAGCCAGAATCAGTAGGTCATCCAGGTAATTCATGACCCTAAGTCCTTGATTCCTTAGAGGGGTCAGAGCTGCATCCAGACATTTTGTAAATGTGCGTGGAGCAGTCTTTAAACCAAAGGATAAAGCTTTGAATTCATGAGCGATTCCCTCAAAAGCAAAGCGGAGGAATTTTCTGTGTTTCCTCCAAACGCCTATATGGAAATAGGTATCTTTTAAGTCAACTGTACATGCGTAGTCTCCTGGGGCCTCATGTATTAAAGACTTGCGTGGATTCCTCACTGAAAAGTGACGTACGGTCAAATCCGGAAAAGTGTCTACGCACAAAAAGATCCAGATTTATCAAACTGTGCGTACACCGGTATCCACGCACATTCCTTTTGTACATCACAATCAACGTGGAATCGAGCGCACATGGGAGAGTGGCCGACTCCGCCCTTGACACGCCCCCATATAAATATGCAAATTCATTTAAATATGCCCTGAACCGGCGGAAAGTCGTCTCCGCTCCATTGCAAACCATGGCGAAACGCACAAAAAAGAGGAACTTCACAGACTGTGAACAGGAGACACTACTGAGTGAGGTAGAGGCACGGGGAACCGTTTTGTTTGGCACGCTGTCCTCTGGCGTGACAGCGAAGCGCAAAAGGCATGAGTGGGACAGCCTGTGTGAAGCTGTAAACGGTGTGGGATCAGAGCAGCGCACAGTGGCTGAACTGAAGAAGAAGTGGTCGGACATCAAGGGGGATGTGAAAAGGAGGACAGCAGCCCATCGCCAGAGTGTGTTGATGACAGGCGGGGGGACAGGAGACGATGACCTCACACCATTCGACCGGCGGGTTGCCAGCATTGTGGGCGACACGGCCCTCACAGGTGTGGTGGATCCGCATGCGGGGGATTCGGATAGTCGCAGTAAGTAAATAAGTCAGTGTTAATCCTAGATGCCATAAAATATGTTGTTTTCATACTGGTGACTATAAGAATAACAATTATGCAGTCATGGGATTCATTTATATTTTATTCACATGTACACATTATTTTGCCATCAGTGGGAACAGAAGACACGCAGCCTGGTGGCTCAGACGTTGGCAGCCCCTCCAGTGTCCCTGGAACGTCTGGCACCACGCGCACCTCCAGCGCACCCCACCAGCCAGCTGCTGATGCCCGCGCACCCCACCTGCCAGCCCCTGCTGCCCGCGCCTCCAGCACACCCCACCAGCCAGCTGCAGATGCCCGCGCACCCCACCTGCCAGCCCCTGCTGCCCGCGCCACCAGCACACCCCACCAGCCAGCTGCTGATGCCCGCGCACCGCACACCCCACCAGCCTGCTGCTGATGCCCGCGCCACCAGCACACCCCACCAGCCTGCTGCTGATGCCCGCGCACCCCACCTGCCAGCCCCTGCTGCCCGCGCCTCCAGCACACCCCACCAGCCAGCTGCTGATGTCCGTCCTGGCCGTGTCATGACGTCTGATGTCCTGCAGACGCAGCATGCCATTGTTGCCGGCATCAATGGCATCAATGACCGCCTGGACCAACTCATCACAGTTGCCGGCAGTAATGGCATTAATGACCGCCTGGACCAACTCATCAGAGTCCTCGCGGACATTAACACAACATTAAATGCAGTGATGAGGTGATAATGTGTACTTGTCTGTTTTATATATTTGCTATCACATTTTGCCGGGCCCTAATAGCTGCCTGGGTGGGATGTACATTGGGTGGTGCAGGTTCTGGCTCCTCAGGTGGGGGCAAGTCAGGCTGTGGTATGTCAAGTCCGTGTGCAAGATTGTGGAGGACGCCACATGCCATCACAATGCGGCACACCTTTTCAGGACTATAGAGCAGCAGACCTCCAGTCCTGTCCAGACAGCGCCACCGTCCCTTTAGCAGGCCAATTGTCCTCTCGACGACTGACCGGCTGCGGGAATGGACGTCATTATACCTCCGCTCTTGCTCAGTGTGGGGGTTGGCGAGAGGAGTCATGAGCCATGTTTTTAGTGGGTAACCACGGTCCCCTGTGGGATGAAAAAAGGAAATTACAATGGGGCAGAGTCAGATGCTTATCAGTTGGTAATGCTGCGCTTTTGGGTTACTTTGTGTTAATGAACGCAGCAGCGCGCTGGACGCATTACACACTTTACGCACGCGTTTATTAGCAGAACCGCTATGCACACAGGAACAATCAAGGGCTCGGTAGACTGCTCCGATACTACATTTTAACCAGCCATTAACAGAAAGTTGATCACTTGAAGCACTGACTAGTAATGGAACTTCAAAGACAGGGTGACATGTGGGGGCGCACAGGTTCCATGCGCACAAGAGATTATAAGGATGTAAAAATAATAATTTACTCACCAAGAAGCCAACCATCACGCACCATTCCAGCTTGTAGTCTGTTCCCAACCATGCTGTTCAGTAGAATGAATGAATCATGTGTTGAGCCAGGCCACCTCGCCACAATGTTCGTTAGACGCATTTGCGCGTCACAAATAATTTGCACATTGATTGAATGAAAATGTTTCCTGTTAACATAAACATATTCATCCTGTGATGGTGCTTTTATAGCAATGTGTGTGCAGTCGACAGCCCCGATTACATTAGGAAAACCGGTTCTCGCTGCAAATTGCGCTTTGATGTTGGCCTGTTCAGCTGCATTGTATGGGAATGTTATGTATCTGGGTGACATACGGATGAGTCCATCCCACACAGCTGGCATGACTCGGCTCAGTGTGGACTGAGACACTCCCGATCGGTCTGCCAACTCCCTCTGAAATGCCCCTGTTGCGAGAAATCCCAGTGTTGTCAGCAGCTGCACATGTACAGGCAGCGCATGGCTCCTGGCTGTGTGGCGCTCCAAAACCGGTCGTAGCTCTAAGCACAGTTGCAGGAGTACTGCCCTCGGAAGCCGAAAACGACTGATGAGCCAGTCATCATCATGAGCCAGAAAATCCTCTCGGTCTCGGAAAACACGCTCTCTGCGTATGGCGCGATTTGCTATGTCCTCTAATAAAGCTAGAGCCATTGTTGTCAATATTGTTGCCACTATTTTGCGCATGCTTTTGTATCCACTCATCTAATTGCGTCCATGTGGATGTCATGATTGTTAATCATGTGTCTGGTGTGAACAATTATCATTTTCACATCATGAACAGTTAATGATTATAATAATAATAATAATGAATCCAATTTATAACGCACCTTTCATTAATGAAAATCTCAAAGTGCTACAAGGTGCAACAGAATATAATGTCAATGAAACTAAACAATTAAAATCAACAACAGTATCAGCTAAGATCAAAAGTAGAATCATGAGGAGTAAAGTATGCTCGGTTGAAAAGAAAGGTCTTCAAGCCGCTCTTAAAGTCAACCACAGACTGTGGGGCTTCAGTTTCTCTGAAACACCTGTAAGTGTCGCCAAAGGAACAAGAACCACAGAAACGTGCGTACGCCTGCTCGGGAGCTTGCGTGGATATGTACCTGGATGCGCATATATTCACGTTCAGTTCAGTTTTGATACATACGGGGTTTTGCGTGGAAAGTGACGTGCGCACGGTTTTTGTGCGCACGCACGGTTGATACATGAGGCCCCAGGTCTCACAGACTGGAGAACTTGCCGCAGTGTAAGCATCTTGAATTTAAATGTTTTAATCCTTTTGTTGAGAGTCCTGAGATCCAGAATTGGTCTCAGGGAACAATCCTTTTTGGGCACCAGGAAGTACTTGCTGTAGTGGCCGGAGAGCAGCTTGCATCCAGAGACCAAGCTAATCACTCCTTTTTGCAACATTGTCGAAACTTCCTCCACAGGCAACTGTGTGCGTGCGGGGTTGATCTTAGACTGTAGCACCCTTGTGAAACAGGGCGGTCTCTTAGAAAATTGTAACTTGAGTCCATGACGAATTGTTGTCATGACCCAATCATTTGGTAGGCACGCCTTCCAGGCTTGCGTATGCGCACTGAGTTTGTTTACACATACGATGGTCGAGTCAAGTTTGGTGCGCACACACACGCCGCTCACTCCTCGTAGTCTTTTACGAGGGGAGACTGGGTCCAATAGATCAGGTACCCGTACCACGTGGGCGGGTAAACCTGTGAGATTGTCAGTTTGTCCTGTTTCATCAGGTCCGAGCCTGTTTTCCACCTGGGGAGACTGGCGAGATCCTCGGCTGTCCCTGGAAGGTTCCGCCACCTCTTACGGGTCTCTTCCGTGGGGGGCCATTCGTGTTCTCCTTTTGGGGGGCACAGTTTTTTCTTGGCAACCCCTCGCGGAGGGCTTCCGCCTGTTTGCGCTTTTGTTCCAGTCTGGTCTGGACACGTTCTAGAGCTCCCCCGAAAAGCCCCGTCGAGTCGATCGGTTGCTGGAGGAAAGTTGACCTCTGGTTTTCTGGGAGGTCCGATAAAGTTAGCCAAAGATGGCGTTGGGCGACAACTATTTCCGCCATTGCCTTGCCTTGGGAGATGGCTATTGTCCCCATCATACGAAGCACGAGGTCCGAGGCACGGCGAGCCTCCTCCACGGCTTCCGTTGCGGCCTGGTCGTCTTTTTCTACCTGGACGTGCTACAGCTTTTCCGCCAGTTACGCTTGCACCAAAGATGAAGCGTTCATTGCGCGAGCCGCGAGGCCCTGAGCCTTGTAGCACTTTCCGAGTTGTTTCTCCAAAGCGCGACAGGCCCTGCTAGGTAGCGTAGGTTTCATCCACGAGGTAGCGGGGGCTAGGTGGGCCGCAAGAGTCTCCTCAATGGGGGGTGTGCTGGCGAGGCCTACTGCTTCCATTCCCACGACGTCGAGGAGCCGGGACAATGGGAGCGTGATGGGAGCTCTGGGCTCCGCCCACACTGTTAAAAGTCATACTCTCCATTAGTTATCATAACGTTTTTCTATAAGTTACTTCCAATTAACATAATGAGTTATGTAATTTCAACTTAATTTCATGCGTTATTGGCATTTCAACTCAAGGTTGTGAGTCACGTCTGTGAAACATAAATTTAAATGTGCGAACTTAATTTGAAAATCTGAGTTTTAAAATAGTAACCGGATCTTATAAAAACTGATCACCACTAGCAATATTAATGCGAGATAAAAAATAGTGCCGGAAATTCGCTCTTTATCTGAATTGGGACTAAATATGATGTAATATTTAGTCAGACTTTATAAAGTTCTCCATCCCAGTTAGAATTGCATATTAAATGAAGAAGAGGACCACCTGACCAGATTAAGGAGTCGAAAGCAAAGTCGCGGATGAATACCATTTTTTCCAAGACCTGGATCCGGCGCAAGGTCGTTCAAATTCGGCGCGCGGGGAATATGTTGGAATAATAGAAACAAGGTAAGCTGCATTTGTTGTTAAAATATGTTATTAAGAGATAAAAGTTCGTGTCTCTGTTACATGTTTAAACACAGGACATAAAACAACAGCTTGCTAACTGTCGAGGGCAGGAGTTAATTAAAGCAGATGCTTTCGGTTGCGCTTATAGAACTTTTCTTAAGAGAAAATACAAGCAGCTACCATGATTTTTGTATTGTACACCCTCAGAAGCACATATGTGGCGCTTGGTCAAAGTTTTGCTTCGACGTGCTGACTGCAGATGAGTTTGCAGCTTCGGGAAAAGGCTGTGCGTCAGGGATTAGTCATGTCCCTTGTCAGGAATTAGTCGTGTCCCCCTGCGTACCGTTTTTTTTCCCCCCACTTGTGTCCCTTGTCAGGAATTAGTCGTGTCCGCCTGCGTACCGTTTTGTTTTTCACTTATTAAATGTCGTGTACCTTGTCAGGAATTAGTCGTGTCCCCCTGCGTACCGTTTCGGTTATTTTTTCACTTATTAAACGTTATTAACGGGAAAATATGCGCCACGGAAATAAAATTCCTAGGCGAGTTTCAGCACGGCGCTATTATCTTGTAGCACGTGTAGCATTAGCAGCCCTAGCTTCTCGCTGTGGTCTCGTGTTTGTTAACGTTATGGCTTCCTTGTTAAAAGACGAAGGCAAATTCAAAGTTGTGTGTGTGGACGTTTTTTCACGGAGATTAGGTCTGCCGCAGACAACACGTAACTTGTTAACGTCTAACGTGTTAACGGACTTTAAACGACGTCATCCAAACGTGAACATTTTCTAGAAGCAAGAAAAGCAGCTTGCAAACACCGCTAAAACTAGCAGCATTTAAACAACCTTTAACAGGTAAATCAGATCGGTCCAGATCAATAACACAAACTGTATGATCTAAAAAAGCTCAGTCTGGTCCTCTGGACATTCAAAAAAATAAAACAAAGCAAAAAATATGTAGAAACGTTTCGTCTGAGCTTTTTTAGATTTTTCTACCTGGATTATTGAGCATGCATCAGGGTACAAACTGTATGAGTTTTTAAAGCTCTGGATCTACAAAAACATGTCTGTATGTTGTTGATCTGCAGGCTTTAAAGTACCTGAACCTCGCTACGACATCCCCATCATGTCAACACTTCAGCCAAAAAGTTCATCACTTTATGAAAAAGCTAAAACTGATATTGTCGACAAGTCCTGGACCAGATTAAAGCTCTGCCCTGATGATGATGACCGAGAGATTCAACCACCTCAACCGATCAAAAAGAGGTATTGTTCTTTTATTATTATCTAATTTATCTTTTTTGTTTGTGGATTTGTGTGTTTGTGGATTTAGAAAAAGCATATGACAGGGTGCAAAGAGAGGACGTGTGGTATTGCATGAGGAAATCTGGAGTGGCAGAAAAGTATGTTAGACTGGTACAGGACATGTATGAGGACAGCAGGACATGTATGAGGACAGCAGGACATGTATGAGGACAGCAGGACATGTATGAGGACAGCAGGACATGTATGAGGGCAGCAGGACATGTATGAGGACAGCAGGACATGTATGAGGACAGCAGGACATGTATGAGGGCAGCAGGACATGTATGAGGGCAGCAGGACATGTATGAGGGCAGCAGGACATGTATGAGGGCAGCAGGACATGTATGAGGACAGCAGGACATGTATGAGGACAGCAGGACATGTATGAGGGCAGCAGGACATGTATGAGGGCAGCAGGACATGTATGAGGGCAGCAGGACATGTATGAGGGCAGCAGGACATGTATGAGGGCAGCAGGACATGTATGAGGGCAGCAGGACATGTATGAGGGCAGCAGGACATGTATGAGGACAGCAGGACATGTATGAGGACAGCAGGACATGTATGAGGGACAGCAGGACATGTATGAGGGCAGCAGGACATGTATGAGGGCAGCAGGACATGTATGAGGACAGCAGGACATGTATGAGGACAGCAGGACATGTATGAGGACAGCAGGACATGTATGAGGACAGCAGGACATGTATGAGGACAGCAGGACATGTATGAGGACAGCAGGACATGTATGAGGACAGCAGGACATGTATGAGGACAGCAGGACATGTATGAGGACAGCAGGACATGTATGAGGACAGCAGGACATGTATGAGGACAGCAGGACATGTATGAGGACAGCAGGACATGTATGAGGACAGCAGGACATGTATGAGGACAGCAGGACATGTATGAGGACAGCAGGACATGTATGAGGACAGCAGGACATGTATGAGGACAGCAGGACATGTATGAGGAGGACATGTATGAGGGCAGCAGGACATGTATGAGGGCAGCAGGACATGTATGAGGGCAGCAGGACATGTATGAGGGCAGCAGGACATGTATGAGGGCAGCAGGACATGTATGAGGACAGCAGGACATGTATGAGGACAGCAGGACATGTTCTGGTACAGGACATGTATGAGGACATCAGGACATGTATGAGGACAGCAGGACATGTATGAAGACAGCAGGACATGTATGAAGATAGCAGGACATGTGTGAGGACAGCAGGGCATGTGTGAGGACAGCAGGGCATGTGTGAGGACAGCAGGACATGTATGAGGGCAGACATGTATGAGGGCAGGACATGTATGAGGGCAGCAGGACATGTATGAGGACAGCAGGACATGTATGAGGGCAGCAGGACATGTATGAGGACAGCAGGACATGTATGAGGACAGCAGGACATGTATGAGGACAGCAGGACATGTTCTGGTACAGGACATGTATGAGGACATCAGGACATGTATGAGGACAGCAGGACAACACTTCTCGCTGTGGTCTCGTGTTTGTTAACGTTATGGCTTCCTTTTTAAAAGACGAAGGCAAATTCAAAGTTGTGTGTGTGGACGTTTTTTCACGGGAACTGGATGACCGTGAGGGACAGTGGTTTGGACATGTCCAGAGGAGGGACAGTGGTTTGGACATGTCCAGAGGAGGGACAGTGGGTATATTGGTAGAAGGATGTTAGAAATGCAGCTGCCAGGAAAAAGACAAAGAGGGAGGCCAAAGAGGAGATATATGGATGCAGTTAGAGAGGACATGGAGGTAGTTGGAGTGAGGACAGAGGATGCAGAGGACAGAGTGAGGTGGAGGAGGATGACTCGCTGTGGTGACCCCTGAAGAGGGAAAAGCCGAAAGAAGAATATCTAATTAATCTTTTTAATTTAAAATTATAATCTTATTACCTGTAACTTATTATTTTTTTTACCTCTTTGTGTTTTATTTCCAGTCTGGGACAGAGATAGCAGCTGACTTCTTCCTCTTCAGGGAAATTTGCCAGATCACCTGCAGCGAAGAAGTCTGTGATGACTGAACTCTGAACTTTTCCAGGGACAGGTGGGAGCAGGTCCAAGAAGAGCTTGTTGTGAGTAATGACAAATACAGCCACACTGCTGCTACTGTTGTTATTGAGATGATTTTCTCCACCACTGGAGATAATCACTGCAACTAGATCTGTACTTTTGGCAGAAAATGTGGACAAGTTGGTCTTTTTGGACAAAAACTTAAAACTTGATTATCGGTAGTTCGATTGTAAACAGTCTGTTGCTGCTTATTGATCTGGTTCTGGCTGTTATTGTGTTTATTAAGATTTGTATTATTGTTAGTATAGTTTATTTATTGTAAAGAATGCCGTTTATTTAGATTAAAGATTAAATTAAGATTATATTACACATTAAACTGTATTCTGAATTGGACAGTAATTTATCAAGCGTTTGTCTTTGCTCAGGCTGGGCGCGTGCCCAAGAGTATAGCAGATCAGGGAGCTCCACCTCAGCTGCCTTTCTGGACTCACCTGCCCCTCCTCACTCACCTGTACCAGCATCACTAGCAGCTTCTGCATTACTTGCCCCTCCATAAAGGTAAATACATTTTTTTTTCTTTTTTCTGTCTATTTTTTAAATAACTCAGCTGACTCACCTGTCCATCTTCACTCACTAGCACCTTCTGCATCACCTGCTCTTCCATAAAGGTAAAGACATTTTCTTTTCTTTTTATTTCTTTCTTTTTTTAAATAACTCAGCTGCCTCTCCTGACTCACCTGTCCCTCTTCACTCACACAGTACCAGCATCACCAGCACCTTCTGCATCACCTGTCCCTCCATAAAGGTAAATACATTTTCTTTTCTTTTTTTTTTTATTTTTTTGTTTTATAACTCAGCTGCCTCTCCTGACTCACCTGTCCCTCTTCACTCACTAGCACCAGCATCACCAGCACCTTCTGGATCACCTGTCCCTCCATAAAGGTAATGACATTTTTTCTCTTTTTTTAATTTAATTTAATTTTATATAACTCAGCTGCCTCTCCTGACTCACCTGTCCCTCTTCACTCACATAGTACCATCACCAGCACCTTCTGCATCACCTGTCCCCCCATAAAGGTAAATACATTTTCTTTTCTTTTTTTATTTATTTATTTTTGTTTTATAACTCGGCTGCCTCTCCTGACTCACCTGTCCCTCTTCACTCACCAGCATCACCAGCACCTTCTGGATCACCTGTCCCTCCATAAAGGTAATGACATTTTTTTCTCTTTTTTTAATTTATTTTATTTTATATAACTCAGCTGCCTCTCCTGACGTACCTGTCCCTCTTCACTCACCAGCACCTTCTGCATCACCTGCCCCTCCACCTCAGCTGCCTTTCTGGACTCACCTGCCCCTCCTCACTCACCTGCACCAGCATCACCAGCACCGTCTGCATCATCTGCCCCTCCACCTTAGCTGCCTTTCTGGACTCACCTGCCCCCCCTCACTCACCAGCATCACCAACACCTTCTGCATCACCTGCCCCTCCACCTCAGCTGCCTTTCTGGACTCACCTGCCCCCCTCACTCACCTGCACCAGTATCACCAGCACCTTCTGCATCACCTGCCCCTCCACCTCAGCTGCCTTTCTGGACTCGCATGCCCCTCCTCACTCACTTGCACCTGTATCACCATCACCTTCTGCATCACCTGCCCCTCCACCTCAGCTGCCTTTCTGGACTCACCTGCCCCTCCTCACTCACTTGCACCAGCACCTTCTGCAGCTCTAAGCACTAAGCCTTTTCCCCTCCCCTACAACACCCCTTCCATAAAAGTAAGGACATTTTCTTCTCTTTTTTTTTAATAGTACAGTACACTACTATTTTTTTTACTATTTTATTTCATTATTAAACGTACTGTGCAGTATTTTATGTGTTTTTTGATAATTGTTTAGGGTACTGTGTTAGCTAACCGCTTGGAAATAAAGTAATGTACATATTTATGGTACAGTATGTATACACTTGTTTTGTCTCACGTTGAAAAACGGGTTTACTGCGTCGCATAGGAATGCATGTTCCGCGCCGCGCAGGAACGGATCTTCGTAAGTCGAGGACTACCTGTATGTGTGTTTATTTGTCAAAAAAATGTTTTTTTGTCAGTTTCGGTCCTATAAATGTCAACACTTCAGCTTGTCTTGGACAAATGTTTTCTTTTACGGCTTGTCTCATCTGCATTTGAAAGAAAAAGATCAAAATAAATGGTTGATATTTGAATTGGAAGTGTATTTGGTGTAATTATTTTAGAAAAATTGTGAACTTGGCATTCTTAGTGGAGAAAGTGAAATTTTGAAATGTTTGTTTACTTAAATTGCTATTTTAAGTTCAAAAGCTGCCTTAAAATCTTGAGTTAAATTAACTCAAAAAGGGAATTGGTATGTCAGTTTAACTTTAAAATGAGAGTTGAAAGTATATATAAATGTTTGTTATTTTAACAAATGAAAACAAGTTTTTATGAATGGATAATGTAAATTTGCAAGTTGTTTAAACTCAGAGTATGAAGTTTATACAACAAGTAAACGTTAATTAGACAAGGGTATAACTTTATTATTTGAGTTCAAATAGAATATGATTGTAATTTTACTTGACAAGAGTACTCAATTTTTGGAGAATGAATAATGTTCTATAGTTAGTCATTTCAACTTATGGTATCATATTTAAACAATGACTTATCATAAATTGGGCTACTTTTCTAGCTTGCCATCCTAAGTTGGAGTAAAACATTATTTGAAGTTGGGTTAACTTGTGGTTTTAAGGCAGCTTTTGAACTCAAGTTTTTAAGTCTAACCACCCTATTTATTTTAACAGTGCAGGGTTAGGCTGTATAAATGAATGAAAAATGAACGGAAGTCAATGCAATGGCCCCATAAAGATAGCAAAACAAACCTATGTGTGTGTGTGTGTGTGTGTGTGTGTGCTGTGTGTGTGTGTGTGTGTGTGTGTGTGCATCATTGCTGTGTGTCCCTCAGTGGCAGGTGCTGCCCGGCTGCAGCCAAAATGACAAAGACAATAGCTAATTGCTCAATCAGGCAATCTAATCTGGCCCATCTCATTTTCAGTATTCTCTCTCAGCCACTTGCTTCTCCTCCTGCAGACATTTTCTGATCTTCAGTGCCTTCCCCCTCCAGCATGTTTTATGCTTTTAATATATGTCGTAAATCAGTCTATCAATAAGAATTTGCCGTGTTTACAAAACAAAATATAATAATAAAACCTTCCATTTTAAACTAAAATCAGACTTGATTTCATTTTGACATTGAAGAAGGTTTCTAGAAATGTTTATTTTATTTTTTTTGTGAAAGAAGGGCTATTTAAATTAACCATGACTGTTGTAAGGCAATGAGGATGTGAATACTTCCATGGGCTCAGCATCTTATCAGTTGCCGTCCACAGGAACACTGAAATTAAAAGGTTCATATAATTTGGAAAATACACCATCTTTTTTAATATAAACTTGACTCTTTCATACATTTTTACTAGGGGTGTAACGGTACGCTAAAATCACATTTCAGTTCGGTTTAGTTTCCAGGAGGGCTCGGTTCGGTTTATTTTCGGTACAAAAAAAAGACAAAATGAAAGACTAACAAAATGTTTCTTTTGAAAATATGCCAAAAATATGTTTGTCTAAAGATAAATAAAAGTGACCCATTTGGATGATATTTTAAATAAACAGTACTCTTTACAATAAATAAACTATACTAACAATAATAAAAATCTTAATAAATACAATAACAGCCAGAACCAGAACAATAAGCAACAACAGACTGTTAAAATGTAACTAGTCAAGTTTTACGTTTTTGTCCAAAAAGACCAACTTGTCCACATTTTCTGCCAAAAGCATAGATCTAGTTACAGTGAATATATCCAGTGGTGGAGAAAATCATCTCAATAACAACAGTAGCAGTAGTGTGGCTGTATTTGTCCTCATTACTCACAACCTCTTCTTGGACCTGCTCCTCAAGGTGGGACAGGTCCCTGTAAAACTTCAGAGTTCAGTCATCACACACTTCTTAGCTGCAGGTGATCTCTGGTGGAGTTCCCTGAAGAGGAAAAAGTCAACTGCTATCTCTGTCCCAGACTGGAAACAAAACACAAAGAGGTAAAAAAACAAGTTAATAGGATTATGATTTTAAATAAAAAAATATTAATTTGATAATCATAATAATAATAATAAAAGAACAATACCTCTTCTTGAACGTTGAGGTGGTTAAATATCTTGGTCATCATCATCATCATCATCATCATCATCATCATCATCATCATCATCATCATCATCATCATCATCATCATCAGGGCAAAGCTTTAATCTGCTGCAGGGCTTGTTGACAATATCATTTTTAACTTTTCATAAAGAGTTGGAACTTTTTGGCAAAGTGTTAACATGATGGATGTCGTAGCGACGCTCAAGAACTTTAAAACTGATGCATCAAAAACATTCAGACGTAGATCCGGAGCTTTAAAAACTCCTACAGTTTGTGTTATTGCTCTGGACCGATCTGAATAACCTGATGAGGGATGTATAACTGCAGCTGCTGTTAGAGGTCTTTGCAAGCAACAAGCTGCTTTTCTTCGTTCACGTTCGGATGACGTAGTTTCAAGCGTGTTAACAAGTTGGACGTGTTGCTGCTGCAGATCCAATCTTCGTGAAACAATATCCATACACAGCTTTGGATTTGCGCTTGTCTTTTAACAAGAAAGCCATAACGTTCCCAAACAGGAGACCACAACGAGATGCATGCTAGGCTGCTAATTTTACGCGTGCTGTGGGTGCTGCAACATAATAGCGCCGTGGTGAAACGCACACCGGAAATTTAGTTCCACGGTGCACATATTCTCTTAACATTTAATAAGTGAAAATTTAACCGAAACAATACGTAGGTGGACAGAACCAAACGTGCCATACCGAAACGGTTCGGTACACCCACGTGTACCGTTACACCACTAATTTTTACACTAGCTGTTTTACTTTTTAACACTCTGCTGGCTCAGGTCTTACATTGTATTTAGTTGTTTTCTAAGAAAGTATAAATTCAGGAAGAATTTAAAAGAACTCAGATTTGCATTATGCAATTTTTCTTCATTATACAATAGAAGAATTATATAAACTGTCCCAATCGCTTGCCATCACAACTGCCAACAAGTTGCAGCATATAAATTTCTTGCTATCTATCTATCTATCTATCTATCTATCTATCTATCTATCTATCTATCTATCTATTTATCTATCTATCTATCTATCTATCTATCTATCTATCTATCTATCTATCTATCTATCTATCTATCTATCTATCTATCTATCTATCTATCTATCTATCTATCTATCTATCTATCTATCTATCTATCTATCTATCTATCTATCTATCTATCTACCGTATTTTCCATTGTATAGGTCGCACCGTTGTATAGGTCGCAGTGTCCAATATTTATCAATAAATTGGCAAAATCCATAAATAGGTTGCACCGGTGTATAGGTCGCACCTACGTCACCGCCGACGTAACGCGTCATCCACCGCTGACGCGCCGCGTGACCGCTGAGTCAACCCGGCAATATGGACCGAGTGTTTAGCTCTGCTGCTAATGTCTGCCAGAAGCTAACAAAGCTAAACACGAGAGGAGTCCGTCTCTCAGAACACGAATAAAAAAATCGAATTTTAGGTCAAATGTTTTCTCGAGACCATAGTAACGTACATTAAAGCTCCTATAATTACACTCTGTAAGCAGAAAAAATATACACCGAGTGGTTTCGAAGCTATTTATAAGCAAACAGAAGTAAACTGAAATAAAAACGAATGCTAACACGGGAAGTCCGCCTCTCAGAACACGAATAAAAAATCGAATTTTAGGTCAAATGTTTTCTCGAGACCATAGTAACGTACATTAAAGCTCCTATAATTACACTCTGTAAGCAGAAAAAATATACACCGAGTGGTTTTGAAGCTATTTATGACGTAAACAGAAGTAAACTGAAATAAAAACGAATGCTAACACGGGAAGTCCGCCTCTCAGAACACGAATAAAAAAATCGAATTTTAGGTCAAATGTTTTATCGAGACCATAGTAACGTACATTAAAGCTCCTATAATTACACTCTGTAAGCAGAAAAAATATACACAGAGTGGTTTTGAAGCTATTTATGACGTAAACAGAAGTAAACAGAAATAAAAACGAATGCTAACACGGGAAGTCCGCCTCTCAGAACACGAATAAAAAAATAGAATTTTAGGTCAAATGTTTTATTGAGACCATAGTAACGTA
This sequence comes from Garcialebias charrua, assembly GCA_038048925.1. Lineage (NCBI taxonomy): Eukaryota > Metazoa > Chordata > Actinopteri > Cyprinodontiformes > Rivulidae > Garcialebias > Garcialebias charrua. Next base: position 16,563 of record JBBPBX010068528.1, read on the forward strand.
CATTAAAGCTCCTATAATTACACTCTGTAAGCAGAAAAAATATACACTGAGTGGTTATGAAGCTATTTATGACGTAAACAGAAGTAAACTGAAATAAAAACTAATGCTAACACGGGAAGTCCGCCTCTCAGAACACGAATAAAAAATCGAATTTTAGGTCAAATGTTTTATCGAGACCATAGTAACGTACATTAAAGCTCCTATAATTACAATCTGTAAGCAGAAAAAAATATACACCAAGTGGTTTCGAAGCTATTTATAACAAATACAGAAGACAACACTAGAAGCTAAATGATACAAAAAGATCATTTTTTTATTTTTTTATCTCAAACATCTAATAAAGGTACTCACTTGTAAACGTCAAAGTCAAAGTCAACTTTATTGTCAGAACTGCAATATGTACAGGACATACACAGGACCGAAATTGCGTTTCTCTCAGTCCCTCGGTGCAACAGTAACCATCTAAACACTAAAACATTTAATAAACATAAGCATAAAATAGTAAAAGTGTAACACTGTCCTGAGTTTTTTCATAATAGTATAAAAGTATGAAAATTTACACCAACACTGAAACACCAAACACCCCTAAAACACCAAACACCCAATGAACATAAGCATAAAATGAAATAATAAAAGTGTAATACTGTCCTGAGTTTTTGCATAGTAGTATAAAAAGTATATCTATAAAATAAACTGAAGGTTCTAGCATTGACATTTGCAAAGAGTGGCACAGCAGCATATAAGTTAATGTACACAGTATATGTATGAGGTATTTGATGTTGGTATATAGGCAAAGTGGCATATGCAGTGAGGCACATAAGGCACATTTGGCATCCTTAGATAAGGCTAGTCAGAGAATGCTGTATATGTATCTGCAGTAGTGTAGATAAAAGTAGTGTAAATGTAAACAGTAGTAATAAATGTAAAGCAGTAGTAATAAATGTAAACCGTATTAATAAATGTAAACAGTGAATGTAAACAGTAGTATGACTATAGGCAGTAATGTAATACAAACATTAGTGCAAATATGAGAAGTAGTGCAAACTGAATGAGCACATGACCGAGAGTTTAGTGAATAACCCGTTTGATGACACAGAGTCCAGTGTTAAAAACTTTGTGTTGAGTGGTAATGTGTGAGAAAGTTTTTTGTGTTAAGGCAGTTCAAATGGGAGGGGAGGCAGAGCAGGCAGAGTGTTTAGCATTCTGACTGCCTGATGAACAGAGCTGTCTCTCAGTCTACTGGTACGAGCCTGGAGACTCCTCAGTCTCCTCCCTGATGGCAGCAGTCTAAAGCGGCTGTGTAGTGGGTGTGTGGGATCACCTGCCATGCAGTGGGCTTTCCGAGTGAGGCGTTTGCTGTGTAAGTCCTGCAGTGAGGGCAAGGAGGTGCCGACGATCTTCTCAGCTGCTCTCACGATGCGCTGGAGGCTCTTGCGGCATGATGCAGTACATGCACCAAACCACACCGTGATGCAGCTGGTCAGGACACTTTCTATGGCACCCCTGTAGAAGGTGCACATGATGGGGGTTGAAGCTCCAGCCCTTTTCAGCTTGCGGAGAAAGTAGAGGCGCTGGTGAGCCTTCTTGGCCAGTGCTGCAGTGTTCCTGCTCCAGGACAGGTCCTTCGAGACGTGCACTCCCAGGAACTTGGTGCTGTCCACTCTCTCCACTGCGGTGCTGTTGATGGTCAGAGGGGCATGTTGTGCATCCCTCTTCCTGAAGTCCACGACAATCTCCTTTGTCTTCTCCACGTTGAGAGTGAGATTGTTGTGTCCGCACCACAAGGCCAAGCGGCTCACCTCGTTCCTGTAGTCCGTCTCATCGTTGTTGCTGATGAGACCTACCACTGTTGTGTCGTCCGCAAACTTGATGAAGTGGTTGGAGCTGTACGATGGTGTGCAGTCGTGTGTTAGCAGGGTGAATAGAAGGGGGCTCAGCACACATCCTTGTGGGGCCCTGTGTTCAATGTGATGGTGCTAGATGTGTTACTCCCGATCCGTACTGTCTGTGGTCTCCCGGTCAGGAAGTCTAGCAGCCAGTTACACATTGAGGTGTTCAGCCCCAGACTGTCCAGTTTATGGATGAGCTGTTGGGGGATGATGGTGTTGAATGCCGAGCTGAAGTCGATGAACAGCATTCTAACATAAGAGTCCTTCGTGTCCAGATGTGTGAGAGCTGTGTGGAGGGCAGAGGAGATGGCATCGTCGGTTGAGCGATTAGGTCGGTATGCAAATTGGAAGGGATCCAGGGAGGCAGGGAGGACAGATGTGATGCTTTTCATGACTAGCCGTTCAAAGCACTTCATCAGGATGGGGGTGAGTGCTACTGGGCGATAGTCATTGAGGCATGCGGGCGTTGCCTTCTTTGGGACAGGGATGATGGTGGTGGCTTTGAAACAGGTGGGGACGATGGCCTGGCTCAGTGAGATGTTAAAGATGTCCGTGAAGACCGCTGCGAGTTCCCCTGCACAGTCCTTCAGCACACGACCAGGTATGTTGTCAGGACCAGAGGCCTTCCGGGCGTTAATCTTGATGAAT
>JBBPBX010068529.1:0-10939 GCA_038048925.1 Garcialebias charrua
TTATTATTATTATTATTATTATTATTATTATTATTATTATTATTAACTGTTCATGATGTGAAAATGATTAATATTCCCATCAAACACACGATTAACAAGTATTACATCCACATGACGCAGTTAAATAAAGCACGCGCAAAGTTGTGCCAAAAATAAATTTAACAGGAACGGATTCATTCAGCCTTACTGGAGGATATAATAAATACGTAGTGTAACACGCAGAGCATTCATTTATAAACAGATATAATTTTCTGATCTATGATATGGCTTATCAGCCGTTTTCAGAAATAATCATTTTTCAGTTTGGCACTGCTGCGCTCTGGAGCAACACAGGTGCATCACGCGTGCACATGAGAAGCAGCAGCGATCAAACTGTTCCACAGGAGCTTTGTTGAGGGAGCTGGCAGGTCGATCGGGACTGTGCCATTCCAGTCCACACAAAGCCGGATCATGTCCAATAGAATGGTCTCATCTATATGATTCCAAAGGCTGAGTGGTCGCGCTTTGGAGCGCGCGCGCACCCTCACACGGCAGCTGGAGGTGATTCATAATCTGCGTTTATTGTAGATTTCTCCAAAATGACACGTGAAAGTACACCATATATAACTTGTTGGAGAGTAACAGCTTCACAGACAAACAGATTGCGCACAAGGCTGTGGCGCGCGCTGCGCGCAGCGTTTGGAGACTCCAACATCACGTCATGTCATGAAAACTCTCCACTGAGACGCACAGACCCGTTTCTTCATGTCATCTATTAAATAAACAAAGATCTATGTTCAACCAAACATCCAAGTTCCTCTGTGTTTACAGTAATTATGGTAATAAACTCGTGCGCAAAGTTAATATTTTCACTCAGAATGAATGGATGAGCTGGCGCACCAAAGCAGGGTGCGCGCACACACAAATACCGACACACAATCACTCGTTCTTTGCGTGATGAACACATTTTATTACTATTCTTACTTAGGATTTTTTCCTCACTCATATTATATTAAATTCATTATTTTCCTGAATCTAGAAATGATTTCTGATCGCGCAGGGATCAAACAAACATGTCCTTCACACATGCAGGAAGTAATTTGCATCTGTTTAACATATGTAAATGAAGGCGTGTCAGGGGAGGTGTCTCACGTGCGCTCAGTTCCACGTTGGTTGTGATGTACAAAAGGAATGTGCGTGGATTCCGGTGTACGCACAGTTTGATACATCTGGATTTTTTTGTGCGTACACACTTTTCTGGATTTGACCGTACGTCACTTTTCAGTAGGAAATCCACGCAAGTCTTTGTACATGAGGCCCCAGTACTCTAAATACTGCTTCTACATTGAACAAGATAAAAAAAAATCTGAAGTGTTTATTAAAAATAAATTCAAATATTTTGTTTTAGATCCAAATACATTTCCAAAAAGAAAATAAATGTATGTGCTAAAATAAGTTTGAGCAACATGCCTTAAAGGTAACTCAAACCCAGCCATGATATATAAAAAAGAGCAACTCGTGGATTTTGTATTAGTCATTTACAATGAAATTTACGAGATATGGCCGTGATCCTCTGGGTTTATCCATGCTCTAGTTTAGCCATTAGCATGTCAGTTCAGTCAAATTGAAACTCTTTTTCTACAAACCAAATGTATTCAGTTATCTACAACAGGTAATATGTTCATTGTTCATATACCTTCCACAGAACCTCATTTTAAATCTGAACTGTCATTAAGTCACAACTTTATACAGCAATTAATTTTTGGAGGATAAAAAAACATATATTTGTATTTTTTTTCCTTCCGTTTTGACTTCTTTTAACAAATTATTTTATTGGGTTTACTTTGAAAAACATCAGAAATATTTATTTTGATAGCTGGTTGTTATTGTTCTACTTTTAACTGAGCTGGAATTGAGGTGGGTTTATGCAGAAGGATGCACGTGTGCACTTTTCCACATGCATTACAGTCTCCCAGTGTTTGACTGCGTCTCCCTACGGTCAGCGGATTCACACACTCGACTCGGCTGAGAGAGAAATGCAGACAGTGCAGATGTCTGTCATTCACACACACACAGTCAGCCAGTGCATGTGGCTTTGGAGGAGACACAATCAAACTGTACACTTGCCCTGTGGGGGCAGCACATTGCATTATCCTGGCTCTGCAGTGACAGCTGACAACATCAGCAATGATCAGGTAATGAGATGGGGGGAGTGATATAAATCACATTCCTCCAGATTTCAGAGGGTGCTTTGTTAAGCCCTGAAATAGGTTCTCACAATTGACCTACTACACATGTTTTCACCTCTTTGAGCTGCCCTGGTGAGGAGGTGCGTAAAAAATAATGAGAGGCTGCAGATTTTTTTTTTTGTCCCCACTGAGTTTCTGAGAACAGCACACCTGCCAGCCGCCCGTACGAAGGGATTCTGTGGTTTAAACGATGGGTCATTCATCACACAAATTGGCTCTAGCCAGCACTTTTGTTACTCTAGAGGTGTTATGATTGGTGGGAAATTTATGCAAAAGGGATTATGTCAAAGATCTGTGCTTGCTATGAAAGAAGGCAAAGTTTTATCTTGAAAACTGCAAACTTTAGAATTCAAACTAAATAAAAGGAAGCCCATTTTGAAACTCCACAGAAGCTGAGTCACTGGAGTTATTTATATCATTGCACTCTCTGTGTCTTGATCTTCTGTCTCACTCCTTAGGATCATGTGTCAGAATCAGCCTACTCCTTTTTATTGTATGACTCATCTCCTCAGTCACATCCTCTACTAGTCTCACGGGCCAGTCAAAATGGAAAAATACTCATTGTCACCGTTTCTGTGTTCATATGTTTTCTGCACCGCTGAAATGAAGGCTGCAGCGTGGGAATACAGTACGACAAAAATAAATCACTTTTTTTGGGTGCGGATGAGCTGTTTATAGATTTAGCATTTTGCAACTTAATGCTCCAAAGAAAAGCATAGCTCAGCTTCTTTTTGCTTTTATTTTATTTTGACAGGCTCACGGTTCTCTTTGTATGCCCGCTCAGTGTTCAAGTCATTCCTCTCATTTGTTACCATTTTGTGGCATTTTCTGTTGGGGTCATCCTTATTAGTTGAATTTTACATAAGAAATAATCTAAAAAAAACATAGATATAAAAAAGTTGTACGCGACCAACACCATTTATGGTGGGGATGGCGTGCTGTTGACCTCAACTCGGGATGTTGTGAGTCGGTGGGCGGAATACTTCGAAGACCTCCTCAATCCTACTGGCACGTCTTCCACTGAGGAAGCGGAGCCTGGGGACTTTGGATCGGGCTCTCCAATCTCTGGTGCGGAGGTCGCCGAGGTGGTTAAAAAGCTCCGCGGTGGCAAGGCTCCGGGGGTGGATGAGATTCGTCCTGAGTTCCTTAGGGCTCTGGATGTTGTGGGGTTGTGTTGGCTTACGCGACTCTGCAATATCGCGTGGACATCGGGGGCAGTTCCCTTGGATTGGCAGACTGGGGTGGTGGTTCCCCTATTCAAAAAGGGGGACCGTAGGGTGTGTTCCAACTATAGAGGGATCACACTCTTAAGCCTCCCTGGTAAGGTCTATTCAGGGGTTCTGGAGAGGAGGGTCCGTCGGATAGTCGAACCTCGGATTCAGGAGGAGCAGTGTGTTTTCGTCCTGGTCGTGGAACACTAGACCAGCTCTACACCCTCAACAGGGTCCTGGGGCCTCATGTATCAAAGACCTGCGTAGATTTCTTACTGAAAAGTCACGTACGGACAAATCCAGAAAAGTGTCCACGCACAAAAAAATCCAGATTTATCAAACCGTGCGTACGCCGGTATCCACGCACATTCCTTATGTACAACACAATCAACGTGGAATTCAGCGCACATGAGAGAGTGGCCGACTCCGCCCTTGACACGCCTCCATATAAATATGCAAATTCATTTAAATATGCCCTGAACCTGCGGAAAGTCCATTGCAAACCATGGCGAAACGCACAAAAAAGAGGAACTACACAGACTGCGAACAGGAGGCACTCCTGGGTGAGGTAGAGGCACGTAAAACCGTCCTGTTTGGCTCGCTGTCCGCTGGCGTGACAGCGAAGCGCAAGAGGCAGGAGTGGGACAGCCTGTGTGTGGCCGTAAATGCCGTTGGATCTGAGCAGCGCACAGTGTCCGAACTCAAGAAGAAGTGGTCGGACATCAAGGGGGACGTGAAGAGGAGGACAGCAGCCCATCGCCGGAGTGTGCTGATGACAGGCGGGGGTACAGGGGACGATGACCTCACCCCATTCGACCGGCGGGTTGCCGGCATTGTGGGCGACACGGCCCTCACAGGTGTGGTGGATCCGCATGCGGGGGATTCGGACAGTCGCAGTAAGTAAATAAGTCAGTGTTAATTGTAAATGCCATAATACCTTGTTCTCATACTGGTGACTATAAGAATAACAATTATGCAGTCATGGGATTCATTCAAATTTTATTCACATGTACACATTTTATTCTGCCATCAGTGGATGGAACAGAAGACACACAGCCTGGTGGCTCAGGTGTTGGCTGCTCCCCCAGTGTCCCTGGAACGTCTGGCACCACGGGCACCTCCAGCACACCCCACCAGCCAGCTGCTGATGCCCCCGCACCCCACCAGCCAGCTGCTGATGCCCGCGCACCCCACCAGCCAGCTGCTGATGCCCCCGCACCCCACCTGCCAGCTGCTGATGCCCCCGCACCCCACCTGCCAGCTGCTGATGTCCCCGCACCCCACCTGCCAGCTGCTGATGTCCCCGCACCCCACCTGCCAGCTGCTGATGTCCGTCCTGGCCGTGTCATGACGGCAGATGTCCTGCAGACGCAGCATGCCATTGTTGCCGGTATCAATGGCATAAACGACCGCCTGGACCAACTGATCAGAGTTGTCGGCAGTAATGCCACTAATGACCGCCTGGAACAACTCATCGGAGTCCTCGTGGATATAAACACCACATTAAATGCTCTGATGAGGTGATCATGTGTACTTGTCTGTTTTATATATTTGCTATCACATTTTGCCGGGCCCTAATAGCTGCCTGGGTGGGATGTACATTGGGTGGTGCAGGTTCTGGCCCCTCAGGTGGGGGCAAGTCAGGTTGTGGTATGTCAAGTCCGTGTGCAAGATTGTGGAGGACGCCACATGCCATCACAATGCGGCACACCTTTTCAGGACTATAGAGCAGCAGACCTCCAGTCCTGTCCAGACAGCGCCACCGTCCCTTTAGCAGGCCAATTGTCCTCTCGACGACTGACCGGCTGCGGGAATGGACGTCATTATACCTCCGCTCTTGCTCAGTGTGGGGGTTGGCGAGAGGAGTCATGAGCCATGTTTTTAGTGGGTAACCACGGTCCCCTGTGGAATAAAAATAATAAATTACAATGGGGCAGAGTCAGATGCTTATCAGTTGGTAATGCTGCGCTTTTGGGTTACTTTGTGTTAATGAACGCAGCAGTGCGCTGGACGCATTCCACACTTTACGCACGCGTTTATTTGCAGAACCGCTATGCACACAGGAACAATCAAGGGCTTGGTAGACTGCTCTGACACTACATTTCAACCAGCCATTAACAGAATGGTGCTCACTTGAAGCACTGACTAGTAATGGAACTTCAAAGACAGGGCGACATGTGGGGGCGCACAGGTTCCATGCGCATAGGAGATCATAAGGATGATTAAATAAATAATCTACTCACCAAGAAGCCAACCATCTCGCACCATTCCAGCTTGTAGTCTGTTCCCAACCATGCTGTTCATCAGAATGAATGAATCATGTGTTGAGCCAGGCCACCTCGCCACAATGTTTGTCAGACGCATTTGCGCGTCACAAATGATTTGCACATTGATTGAATGAAAATGTTTCCTGTTAACATAAACATATTCATCCTGTGATGGTGCTTTTATAGCAATGTGTGTGCAGTCGACAGCCCCGATTACATTAGGGAAACCGGTTCTCGCTGCAAATTGCGCTTTGATGTTGGCCTGTTCAGCTGCATTGTATGGGAATGTTATGTACCTGGGTGACATACGGATAAGTCCATCCCACACAGCTGGCATGACTCGGCTCAGTGTGGACTGCGACAGTCCCGATCGGTCTGCCAACTCCCTCTGAAATGCCCCTGTTGCGAGGAATCCCAGTGTTGTCAGCAGCTGCACATGTACAGGCAGCGCACGGCTCCTGGCTGTATGGCGCTCCAAAACCGGTCGTAGCTCTAAGCACAGTTGCAGGAGTACTGCCCTCGGAAGCCGAAAACGACTGATGAGCCAGTCATCATCATGAGCCAGGAAATCCTCTCGGTCTCGAAAAACACGCTCTCTGCGTATGGCGCGATTTGCTATATCCTCTAATAGAAATAGAGCCATTGTTGTCAATATTGTTGCCACTATTTTGCGCATGCTTTTGTATCCACTCATCTAATTGCGTCCATGTGGATGTCATAATTGTTAATCATGTGTCTGGTGTGAACAATTATCATTTTCACATCATGCACAGTTAATAATAATAATGATGAATTCAATTTATGACGCACTTTCCATCAATGGGAATCACAAGGTGCTACAAGGTGCAACAGAATTTAATGTCGATGAAACAAAACAATTAAATTCAATAACAGTATCAACTGAGATCACATTCATGAGGTGGTAGAGTGCTCGGTTGAAGAAAAAGGTCTTCAAACCGCTCTTAAAGTCAACCACAGATTGTGGGGCTTCAGTTTCACAGCGGCACCTGTAAGTGTCGCCAAAGGAAATATAACCACAGAAACGTGCGTACGCAAGCAGGGGAGCAGCCGTGGATTTGTACGTGGATGCGCAGATATTCCCGTTCATATCAGATTTGATACATACGCCACTTTGCGTGGAAAGTGACGTGCGCAATGTTTTTGTGCGTGCGCACGGTTGATACATGAGGCCCCTGGAGGGTGCGTGGGAGTTTGCCCAACCAGTTTACATGTGCTTTGTAGACTTGGAAAAGGCATTCGACCGCGTCCCTCGGGGGGTTCTGTGGCGGGTACTCCGGGAGTATGGGGTACCAGGCCCATTGATATGGGCTGTTAGGTCCCTGTACGACCGGTGTCAGAGCTTGGTCCGCATTGCCGGCAGTAAGTCAGGCTCGTTTCCGGTGAGAGTTGGACTCCGCCAAGGTTGCCCTTTGTCACCGATTCTGTTTATAACTTTTATGGACAGAATTTCTAGGCGCAGCCAAGGTGTTGAGAGGATCCGTTTTGGTGGCCTTAGAATCGCTTCTCTGTTTTTTGCAGATGATGTGGTCCTATTGGCTTCATCAGCTCGTGATCTACAGCTTTCACTGGAGCGGTTTGCAGCTGAATGCGATGCGGCCGGGATGAGGATCAGTTCCTCCAAATCCGAGGCCATGGTCTTGAGCCGGAAAAGGGTAGCGTGCCCTCTCCGGGTCGGGGAGGAGGTCCTGCCCCAAGTGGAGGAGTTTAAGTATCTCGGGATCTTGTTCACGAATGAGGGAAAACTGGAGCGTGAGATCGATAGGCGGATAGGTGCAGCGTCCGCAGTGAAGCGGGCGCTGTACCGGTCTGTCGTGGTGAAGAGAGAGCTGAGTCAAAAGGCAAAGCTCTCAATTTACCGATCGATCTACGTTCCCACCCTCATCTATGGTCATGAGCTTTGGGTTATGACCGAAAGAACAAGATCTCGGATACAAGCGGCTGAAATGAGTTTTCTCCGCAGGGTGGCTGGACTCTCCCTTAGAGATAGGGTGAGAAGCTCAGTCATCCGGGAGGGACTCGGAGTAGAGCCGCTGCTTCTCCACATCGAGAGGAGCCAGTTGAGGTGGCTCGGGCATCTGGTTAGGATGCCTCCTGGACGCCTCCCTGGTGAGGTGTTCCGGGCATGTCCCACCGGGAGGAGACCCAGAGGAAGACCCAGGATACGCTGGAGGGACTATGTTTCTCGGCTGGCCTGGGAACGCCTTGGGATTCCCCCAGAGGAGCTGCTCCAAGTGGCTGGGGAGAGGGAAGTCTGGGCCTCCCTACTTAGGCTGCTACCCCCGCGACCCGACCCCGGATAAGCGGAAGAAAATGGATGGATGGATGGATAAAAAAGTTGTGCTTTTTGTTTATATTTTGTTATTTCAGTCATATGCAAAAGCATGTCTTGTTGATGTTTGTTTAGCTCACAATGCCCGACTTTGTGCTCCTATAAGACAAAGATAAATTAAGTATGCCATTTTTTTTACATTTGCTCATGAATTTTAACCCCTTAATTGGGAAACAGAGACAGAAAATTTAATTTATAATAGTCACTGCCACAAAATTCAACACAGCTCACACAGAATCTGCTTCTAGTGTCGTTGGAGAGATGAGTGAAAATTGCTGCAAAAGAGGTAAAAGTTTCACGTCAAGAACTTTTTACTGCACCAACCCTTGGAGAAGATCAAAATGTTGATATGCCTTGTCAGTGATGTGAAAAGAAGAACCTTGACACAGATATCCAACAACATTCAGTCAGGTCATCTGGATGGTTTCTTTTTTTTTGTTGAGACGTTTCATCCTTCTTCCAAAGGACTTCATCATTCCGAGGAGCCACAAGCAAACTCAGTCCCACAAGCATCACACTCACATAGTGGACCAACCAGTTTGCTGTTGGTAAGATGATTTCTGGGGCCCGCCCTCTCCCCCGTCGACTCCTCTGAAGCAGCCATAGCCAAAGTGGTTCAAAGCATCAAAGTTCATGTTCAATAATCCAGGTAAATAATCCAACAACATTCAGTCAGGTCATCAACGGTTTCTTTTTGTTTTGTTTTATTGAGACATTTCGTCCTTCATCCAAAGGACTTCATCAGTCTGAGGAGCCACAAACAAACTCAGTCCCATAAGCATCACGCTCACATAGTGGACCAATCAGTTTGCTGGTGATTGAATCACTTTGGCTGCCTCAGAGGAGTTGACGGGGGAGAGGGCGGGTCCCATAAACCATCTTATCACCAGCGAACTGACTGGTCCACTATCTGAGTGTGCTGCTTGTGGGACCAAGATTGTTTGTGGCTCATTGAACTGATGAAATATTTTGGATGAAGGACGAAGCATCTCAACAACAACAAAAAAAGAAACCATCCAGATGACCTGACTGAACGTTGTTGGATTTTCTACCTGGATTTTTGAGCATGAACTTTGATGATTTGAACCACTTTGGCTATGGCTGCCTCAGAGGAGTCAACGGGGGAGAGGGTGGGGCCCAGAAACCATCTTATCACCAACAGACTGTCCACTATGGGCGTGTGCTTCTTGTGGGACTGAGTTTGTTTGTGGCTCCTCGGACTGATTAAGTCCTTCGGATGAATGTCAAAACATCTAAAAATAAATAAATAAACAAACCGTCCAGACAACCCAACTGAACGTTGTTGGCTTCTTGACCTGGATTTTTGATCATGAACATGTCTTGACACAGAATTAAATGGAAAATATCCTGTTAAAATATTTTTTACACACATAATTGAGCTTCAAGTCAACTGACTGCTATAAACACAAGGTTTGTGCTTCATATCCATCGTCATCTTTGGCCTCTGACACACATTTACTTACCGTATCGTCTTTCTTTCCCTGAACAACCACAATGCTGAGCTTCAGTTCTCAGATGTGTAGTAAAACCCATATCTTAATATAATGTAACTGCATCCAGTCTGATGTAACCCTCTGAGCTCATGATTTGTGGGGCTGAGTGGAGTAAAATGCAGAGGGATTAACTGCACACATTTTTAGAAAGTCTCCATAGTTTCTTCTAAGAATCAAGAAATTGCATTATTTTTGATCAAATAAACAAAATACTTATATCAGTAGCAGAACAAATGTTTCTGTACATTATTACAGCCATTTTAAATATAGTGTTCTACACAAGCCTGCAGCTTACACCTTGATAGTGTTGTGTACTGTACTCTATACCATATTTAGCACATCTATTTGCCTTTAATAGCTAATAAATTCTCGTCTTTACAGCCTCACAGATTAAAGTAACTAAAATGCAATATATAGCCCACAAAATATATTTTGGAAATAATTCACTGCAGTTTATTTTTATTATTTTATTTTATTATAAAAAATACACCGTTTTGAGTAATATCTTTAAGATATTACTCAAAACGGTGTATTTTTATACCCCTTTAAAGTTTAGATAGTTTGTTAAATTTGCAGGATTTCCGCTGGTATTTCTGGTGAAGTTATCTCTTATCATGCTAATATACATATTTACATGTCAGAGCATCTGATTGAGCCCCAAAGCAATAACGTGGTAAATAATGTTCCATAATTTTGATGGGACGAAAAGCAAATGTTGAAAATGTAGGGCATGCAGGAGTGAAATATACAGCAGGGAGGGGAACGTTTAAACATTTCTTTACATTATTTTAATATCATGGGCAATATAAGATCACTGACAGCAAAAAAAGCTGAGCTGCAAGAATTATTTAGAATGCATTATTTATTTCCCCAAGATATGGCTAAAAAAACCTATTCTGGACTCCTAACACCTCCAAGGCTGACAGGAAGAATGATTATAAATTTAATTCTCAATAATTCAGGCAGCAACAACATATTTTGCCTTTGAGTATTATTACAACCATCAATTGTGCTTCAAAATGTAGCATTGTGGGTGATGAGGTATGAGCTGCAGGCCCTGCGCAGCGGCCTTTTTAAATCATCTAAATTAAATAAATGTATTTGTTTGTTGTTTCTTGTTTGTATTATTTATATTATTTCAGATGACAGATTAAATACATCTGAATACTGTTTCACAAATATGCATAGATACTGTACACCATTCAGATGTATTGTAACTAGTGGCAGGACAGGAAGCAGGAAGTTGAAGCCACAAAAATGAGCGCCCCCTTGTGGCTGGTTCTAGTACAAGTGTTAAGTCCCTGCCCTCCAAAAAACAAATGTGACATTTTCATGACAAAACAAACTAACTAACTAACAATAAAATATA
>JBBPBX010068530.1:0-19099 GCA_038048925.1 Garcialebias charrua
AAATAAGAACGTGCTCCACCTGTTTCAGAGCTTTTCAGATTGTTTTCAGATTGTTCATTGCTTCACCGTGATGGAGCTAAATACAGTATGCTAGTAGAAGTATCTGCAGCCACTTCTTCAACTCGTCCCCCATCCCTCCCTCCTCTGCAGCAGGATGATTATATTGTCTAAATTAAATTCACAAAGCTCGGACTAACTTCGCGCGCACTGTTCACATAAACAAACGTAGTTTTTGCTCCTCCTGAAGTTGCGCACATATTACACGCAAAACGTCATCAAAACGATTTACTTACGTTCAGGAAATGCATGCACACTCTAAACTGTGTAAATACACAATAACACCATGAGTACTGTGCACCAAAACAATTTAATTACTTACTTTTTGGTCGTATTTTGCCGTGTAGGGTGATCAGACGACTCCTCTACGTGTCATGGCTTCTTGCAAACTGCGCATGCGCGGACAGAGCCTCTGCTGGACAGAACAGCTGTTCGGAAGACCCTGATGCATGCTCAATGCAGCTGTTCGGAAGGTTTTTTTTTTGTTTGTTTGTTTTTTTTGTCGGGGTTCGTTGACGGTGGGAAGCGGAGATAACTTTTTTATTTTCTTTCTGAGTAGCTGCATGAATGGGGTTAAATACACAGCACAGAAAGTAAAATATATGAACAAAATAATGGTGGGGACTGTCCCCCTAGTGGTCAACTTTGGTAGGGACGCGTCCATACCAGTCCTGCAGGAAGTTACGCCACTGCGTTTTACACTGGATGGGAGCAGGGATGTCTTGTCTGTAAATTAGACTAACAAAGTTCTCTGAGTAGCCTCTGTTGTTGTTTGGGAGGTGTTTTTTGTCAATTTACATACAGTTTTGTGTCTTCTACCAGAGACCTCAAGGGAACCTCCTACTGTTAAGGTGTGATCTTTCAATTTACATGTATGTGTTACAAACCCCCTTCTGTTAAGGTGTGATGTGTTGTTTTGTCAATTTAAATAGAATGGGCATGTTAGGTATTTTGTGGTGTTATTTCAGTTTCCAATTTCATATGTTGGTGCGTGGCTTGTATAAAACTTCTCGTTCTCACAGCTTCCATTCATTCAGAATTGAAAAAGACTTCTGGACAGAAGTCGAAACGTTTTCTGCAACAAATAAAGTCCAGTTGATCCTGTATTGAACGCCTTTTTTGATTTTATCATGTCCTGGACGACTGAGAATCTTCACCAGCATACAAGTTACATTCACGTTACAGCTTTTTGATTTGTCGTTAGTTTGAAAGTAACTGATGTCGAGAGGGGAGTTGGTCCATTGAATCACTGCAAAGTGGGCAGGTAACAATAGACCTGCCTTCAAGAGCTGGACCAATGACGTATTCTAGTGTAGCTCTGCTAACACACCCAAAATGATTCCACCACAGAGATTTAGCCAGAAGATACACAACACCCATGGCCTTATTGAAAGATTATTGAAAGACTATTGAAAGACTGTTCAGTACAGCCGGACAGATTTTCTCTCCCAAAAGAGCCAGACTGGACTCAAAAAACTTTGAAAACCAACTTCTTCTGAACTTGAACAAGACATTCTTGCTGCGATATTAAAATATGTCAGTTCTATTTTGTATAAGCTGCTGCCCTTTAAAAGCTCCGCTTTGTTGGGTTATCCCTCGCGCTTCGCGCCAACACTGAAGACTTGTAGTCCACGCCCACCTGCTGTGGGCCCGCCCTGTGGTCCACTATAAAACCACCCGTGGACCATTATTCTGTTCCCATTTTTTCTTCACGTTCGTACGACACAAAGACTCAACTATGTCCCATTTTAGGACCACCTTCAAGCCCTGCCCCACATGCGTGACAGGGTACATTTTGTCATCCGACCCGCATCCCTTATGCAAGGCTTGCTTGGGAGCTGCCAACGCTCAGCAGGCTATGGAACCACAGCTCTCCTGCCCCGCGTGTGGGTTTTTTATCAGAGGAAGAGAGAGCTCGCTGGTTCAACCGCTTCAGCCTCGCGGTTGTAGAGTGTCAGCCGAGGGGAGACGTGAATTTCGAGGATTTGATGGACGAGCTGAACACGCTCACGTCTTCCTCGGAGGCAGCTAGCTGTGACGAGTCCGCGTCCCCTTTTGGTGACGCTGTACCCACTTCACCGTTAATCTCCGGTGCTGAGAGTGCTAGCGGTGGGGCTCCGACCTGTCCACGTGAAGGTGCGGAGCCCCCCCAACCTCCCACCAAAAGAGCGGAACCTGTCGGCCACCACAGTCCAGCCTGCTTCGGAGGTAAGTACCCGGTGCAGCCCCCACGCTCCACCGCTGGTTCAACACGCAACAGAGCACCGCTGGTTCAACACGCAACAGAGCATCCTCGCCAGATGGACGTCCGACAACTCCGCCGGAGGCTACACCTAGCGCACACACCTCCTTGCTCAGCGCGCTCCCAGAGATTATCAAAAAGTCAGCAGAAGTCTGCGGTTTGGAGGTGCCTGTGGCGGCTGCCCAGGCCACTTCACCTCTGCTGGCAGGAAGATTCACCACGCAGAGCAGTGGGCACCAGGACACGATCTGGCCGTGCGTCGCAGATGTCTCAGCTCTGCTCCACAGCGCAGCCAGCGAGCCGTTAAAAATGAAGGCACCAGTTTCCTTTTACACGCAGATAACCAAGGTCCTGGGCGTCACGGATCAGTCCTTCCCCACCATGCCCCCCTTGGAGCCTGCTCTGTCTGCGGTGTTCGGCGTCAAGGCGGCGAAGCATGAGGGCACCCGGATCACCCTACCAACTACCAACGACCAGCTCACAGGCAAGCTGACCGACAAGATCCACCAGTGCTTGTCACAGGTGGGGGCCGCCACTAATAATGTGGCGTTGCTAGCCATGTTCATCTCACGCCAGACTGCGGATGACAACCGCGGGAAGGCGGCAGACATTATTACAAATTTATGCACGACACTGGCTACGTGTTCAGCGCGCATCTCAGCGTGGGCTACTCTCCTCCAGCGACAGCTCTGGCTGAAGCTTTCTCCAGCCATCCCAGATGAAGTGAAGTGTCAGCTGCTCGATGGGCCGGTGTCTGCAGATGAGTTATTCGGACCCCATTTTAAAAACATTTTCAACCAGCTCCAGTCCTCGTCGGAGGCGCTAGAGCAGGTCCAGAAGCATGTGACTCCACAGCGACCAGACCCCCACTCGGCTCGTGGGCCTGTCCGGTACCGGGACCAAGCCAGGTCGTTCCGCCAGCTTCAAAGACGGGCACCGCCTGCAGCCACGTTTGCCGTGCCTGCGGCATCAGCACCTACCAGGGGGCAACCGCCTCAATTCCAGTGAACCGGACCCTCCTGTGGCAGTGGTAGGCAGTCCTCATGGCCGGGCCAAACCCAGGACATTAGAAAGAGACAATTTAAGAAATTATGGGCTGCCAGAGTTGTGTTTGGTTCTGAACACAGTGTTTTTGGTGAGAGAAATAAAGTTACTGTCTCAGAAAACAGTGTCTTATTCACATGTGAATTCATCTGTTTTTATTAACACGTCTCCACAAGTAAGTACTGAGGTTGTCTCAAATCAGGTTTTTACAAACAACCAGAAGGTGAAAATGAGTTTCTGCAATCAAACAGTAAACCTCTATGCAACTGCAGGTGCACCTGTTAGCAATGAACTCTGGGTGAACTCAGCAGCCCCTCCTCCTCGCACGATGGAGGAGGCGCGCTCTGACAAATATCTAAGAGCAAAGAGCGGTAAACTGTTTAAACAAATCAGTCCCATCTGCTCGGTTTCAATCTGTTAAAACTCATGAGCCTGTTTCAACCAGGACTTTTTCACCTCCTCCTACTGCACTTCATGCAGAAACATGCACAGGTTTGAACTGTGACACATCAGCCGACAAACAGCCCATTCATGTCCGACCTCCCATGGGCTTTTTTGGAAAAAATCCGTAAGGTGGCGGTAGAAGCCAAGCTATCTTCTCCTTCACTTCAGAACATACAAACTTCTACCCTGACAGCTCACAGTGGTTAAACACATGTATGCTAAACAGCTGGTTGGAAAAAACAATCCGCAACGGTTATACTCTGCAGTTTACGACGACGCTTCCAAAATTCAACGGTGTGTTAGAAACAAAACTGTCATCCCCAGAACAAGGAATAATTCTCCAGTCGGAACTGAAGGAGTTACTATTAAAAATTGCCATTTCCAAAGTTCCCTCAGGGGAAGAGGAAACTGGCTTCTATTCAAGGTATTTCCTAGTTCCAAAGAAACCAGACGGTTTCAGACCTATTCTGGTGTCAGTTTTCAACAAGTACATCGTAACTCATCCCTTTCGCATGCTGATGATAAAACGTACACTGGAGTAGGTGACACATGGGGAATGGTTTATTTCAATTGACTTGAAAGATGCATATTTCCATGTGCCTGTGATAAACAAACACAGGAAATATCTCAGGTATGCATTTCAAAGTGTTTGTTATGAATTCAATCGAATCCCGTTCGGGTTCGCGCTCATGCCCCGGTCTTTCAGCAAGATCATCGAGGCGGTGCTTCACCCACTTCGTTCAAGAGGGATGAGAATATTATTCTATCTGGACGACATTCTGCTCCTGTCCCGCTCCAGGGCGGAGGTGGAAGCACTAACATCTGTACTGGTGAATCATCTGTCATAGCTGGGGTTCACAATAAACTGGAAAAAAGTTCTGTGATCCCAGCTCAGAAAATCACTTTTTTGGGGGTGAATCTCTGCTCAGTCAGCATGACAGCTGTCTTGTCAGAGCAGAGGAGTGACTCGCTGACGTCACTGCTCCAGCGTGTTCAGCCCGGCAGGACAATAACAACTCTGACAGTCATGAGGCTGTTAGGAACCATTGCTGCAGCACACACGGTGGTCAGGTTAGGTCTTCTGCACATGCGCAGTCTACAACGTTGGTTTATTCGACTGAAACTCAACCCGGTTCGCCATAAGTGGCATCGGATCATGGTACCACAGTCGGTAAGAGCAGACCTAGTTTTCTGGGGGAACACATGCATCTTATCGGAGGGAGTTCCCTTGGACAGAGTGACGTCACATGAGGCGGTCTTCACAGATGCGTCTCTTTCCGGTTGGGGTGGGACGTATCTTTCTCACTCGGTGGGCGGAACGTGGCCGGCGGGCACGTCTCTCCACATAAACGTTTTGGAACTTATGTCAGTTCACAAAGTTCTCAAACACTTTGTTCATATGCTCAGGGATCAGAACGTGTTGGTTCACACAGAGAACAGAGCTACAGCAGCGTTCATAAATCGTCAGGGCGGAGTCAGATCAGTCCAGCTGTTGCGCGTGGCCAGAGAGCTGCTCGTTTGGGCTCGTGTTTACCTAAAATCATTCAAAGCAGCTTACATCCCCAGCTTGCAAAACAAAGGAGCAGATATTATTTCCCACGGCGGGCCGCTGGAGAGAAATTGGGCTCTGCATCCTGACATAATATCACAGATTTGGATCAGATTTGGGAGAGCGGAAGTGGACCTGATGGCGTCTCGCGAGAACGCTCAGTGTCCCTTGTTCTTTTCCTTAAGTCCCTTGGACGCTCCTCCACTGGGAGTGGACGCTTTTGCTCACAAACCGTGGCCAAAAACTCTGATTTATGCTTTTCCTCCAACTTCACTGCTGCCAGCGGTCCTGGAGAGAGTGAGGGAGGAAAAGTTGTCAATGATCCTGATCGCTCAAAAGCGCATGAACGCACCATGGTTTCCGGTGCTACAACAGCTGGCGTGCAGATCGTGGAGGCTCCCTTGGAGAGACAATGCTCTTTTACAGGCCGGGGGAGCGATAACGAGTTTTCCTGAAGTAGGTCAACATCTGTTGGCTTGGTTACTGAACGTAAACGCTTAGGAAATCTTGGGTTTTCTGAAGATGTTATTCATACTATCCAAGGATCACGTGCTCAGTCTATGTCGACTGTTTACGCGTCAAAATGGTCTGCTTTTAAGCAATGGTGCTTGGATAAGAATGTAGATCCTTCTTCGTGTTCTTTAGGCTCCATCTTGTATTTCTTGCAGCTGCTGTTGGACTGGAATTTGGCTTTCAGCACAATTAAAGTTTATGCAGCAGCAATTTCTTCTTGTCACGAAGGTTTTAATGACAGGACGGTGTTTAATCATCCCCCGATGAAACGTTTTCTGAAGGGTGCATGTCATTTGAGGCCAATCTCTCATTCATTGGCTCCACAATGGGATTTAATTACTGTACTGAGTGCATTTTAATGAACCATTTGAGCCGATTGACCAAATGTCTCTAAAATTTTTGTCTTTTAAGACAGTACTGTTGTTGGCGTTAACGTCAGCAAAAAGAGTGAGTGATCTGGCAGGCCTTTCGGTCTCTCCTTCCCTTTTGAAGATTCAAGGAGATGGAAGCTCAGCTGAACTTCGACCGAATCCTGTTTTTATTCCTAAAATCATAACAAGTGCTTTTAGGTCTCGTATCATTACTCTTGACGGTTTCTGTCTCCCTCCTCATAGTAAAGAAGAGGAGAAACAGCTCTGCTCTGCCCTGCTCTACCCCTTCAGTGTTATGTGACTCGCACAGCAGCAATGCGTAAGTCTGATAGATTGTTTGTACACTTCAGGAAACAATCTCAGAGTCAACCTTTGACCTCTTAGAGGCTGTCACACTGGTTGTGTGAGGCCATCTCACTGGCCTACACCTCCTCTGGCCTTCAGCCTCCTGAGGGTATTAATGGTCACTCCACAAGAGGAATGGCGGCTTCAGCAGCCCTAAATAAGGGTTATGTACAGGATATCTGCTTTGCAGCTTCCTGGTCGTCTCCTACCCCTTTTGTCCGTTTCTATTTGCAGGATTTATCCAGTTCCTCTCTGATGCATCCTGTTCTTAGGACCGTGGTGGAGTGATTGTTCCTTTTTTCAACATCAATAAATTATTGATGAATTGACATAGTTTGCCTCTGTCTTTATTGAAGAGTATTGTTTTGTGGTTAAAGCATTCTTTCAATCAGGTTTAATCTTTTTGATTACATTGGGCCTGTTCTGAAAGATTCAGCTTCAATTTTTAAGGTTTGCTCACCTGCTTATTATGCACCTTTGTTTTTATGGTGCACCATTTTGCTGTTGAGGTTTTTGGTCGTGTGTCAGAGTGTGTTATGGTTTCTATCAGACCCAGTGAGGTAAAGACCATGTCCTGCTCCTCCTTTAACCCAACAAACCGTAGCTTTTAAAGGGCGGCAACTTATACGAAATAGAACGTTAGTTACGTATTGTAACCTTAGATTCTATGAGTATAAGCGTAGCTCTTTAAAACTGGGCCTTCCTGGTTCTCAGATGGCAGAAGAAAAAAGTATTGTCTTTGGGAAAAGAATAATAGTCCACGGGCGGTTTTATAGTGGACCACAGGGCAGGCCCACATCAGGTGGGCTTGGACTACAAGTCTTCAGTGTTGGCGCGAAGCGCGAAGGATAAACCCAACAAAGCGTAGCTTTTAAAGGGCTACGCTTATACTCATAGAATCTGAAAGTTATGCACCATAACTCATGTTCCCTGAAGGAAGGGAACGAGGTACAACACTATTGCTATGGGAAATTGCGCCCCCGCGCGATTACCTGAAGGAATACATTCACGCCTTTATGGCTGGGGCGTCAAGTCACGCCAGAGACCCCGCCCTCTGGGTGCTTAAGACACGGACGTCCATCCTACTTTCTCCAAAACGCACTTCACCGAGCTTCAGCATTGAAAAGGGCCAACTGAACTATGTTGCACCTCGTTCCCTTCCTTCAGGGAACATGAGTTATGGTGCATAACTTTCAGTTCCCTTATCAGTCAGTCACTCGGTGCAACACTATTGCTATGGGAACGTAATTCATTCACGCCCTTGAAATGCTCAGTAAAATGCATGCTTGTGTGAACATCTGCCTTTATACATTAGGCATCTCTCGGCCGCTCTCTACTGTGTGTTAGAGAGGACAGCCTGAGTGACGTCACACGCAGTAACGTCCAAACTGTAATGTTTTGCAAAAGTGTTCGTAGAGCTCCAGTTCGCAGTCGTACAGATGTCTGCAACTGGTACACCCTTGAACAGTGACCACGAGGTGGCCAAACCTTGAGTAGAGTGGGCACATGCCCCAGAGGGCACCTGTTGACCTTTGTTACTGTACGACCTTTTTATGGCCTCAGTCACCCAGTGTGAGAGGCGTTGCTTTGACAGGGCCCTGTCAGTAGCTGGGGCCACAAAACACACAAACAGTTGGTTGTTTTTCCTCCAATCAGCTGTTTTCTCCATGTAAGCACTTGCTGTTCATTGTTCTTTAGTTTTAGCAGGTCGCTTTCGTAAATGAGCCCATGAGGTTCAATAAGATTTACCTGTCTAAATAAAGGTTGAATGAATGAATGAATAAAACCCTAACAGGGCAGAGTGCCCTCAGTTTTTTCTGTTCCTGAGTGAGGACAAGAGCAGGAGGAAATGAAGAGAGCTCAAAGTCCAAACTTCTGGGATTCAGAGTCAAGACCTTTGGGACATACGCAGGATTAGGCCTTAGGGTGACCTTTGACCCATCAGGAGCAAACCTGGTACACATTGGGTTCACAGACAAAGCATGGAGGTCACCCACACGTTTCGCTGAGCAAAGATCCAGGAGCAAAGCGGTCTTTTAAGATAGTAAATCTATCTTAATATCACTTAATGGTTCAAATGGGAGCTCACAGAGAGCACTCAGGACCAGTCTGAGATCCCACCCAGGGGTCAAGATCCTGCTGGGGGGTCTCTTCCTCAGTACGCCCTTCATGAACCTTATCATGAGCGGGTGTGCACCGGGCGTCTTGCCCCCCCAGCCCTCATGGCATGCTGAGATGGCTGACAAAAACACCTTAATTGTGGAAAATGAGCGGCCTTTCTCCAGCAGGTCCTGTAGAAAGGTAAGAAGCTGGACCAGGTCACAGGAATAAGAAACAATATTCCTTTCCATGCACCAAGCTTCAAAAACACACCATTTACGAGCATAGAGAGTCTGTGTTGACACAGCTTGTGCCCCTTGTATGGTATTTACCATGTACCTGGGGAGGCCTAAGGCCATCAGTTTATTCCTTTCAGTAGCCAAGCTGTAGTTAGCCACATTCCTGGGCATAAGCAGATAGGCTGTTCTTGTTGGTGATGCAACAGGTCCCTGAAGAGGAGCAGATGCCCACGTTTCTGGAGCAAGCCCATCTCCACGGGCCCTGGGCCCTGTGACCCCTTGTGGGCCAACTATATTAGGGAGTGGACCTTCCTGTAAATGTGTTTCCACACTACCCGAACCGGGAGTGCTAGGAGACAGGAGTAGTACACTGTCCCTGTTGGACAAACGTGGGCCAGAATGTTTGCTTTTCCTCCTTTCAGGGAGAGTCACGGCACGGAGGGAGTGCAGGTTTCGTATGCGAGCAGACCTCCTGATTCCAGTCCGTTCCATGGCCGGGTCTGGTTCACAAGCCTCCGGCCCCACCATCACTCTGGAGCTTGGTAAAACTCCAGGGAGCTGTGTTTCACCTGGTGAGGGGATGCCCTTTAAAGGCAGAGCTGATTCAGTGCAGCGAGCACTGTCACACGCTGCAAGTTCACTGCTTGAGTATGGCCTGCTGTCCATGCAAGATAAAAGGTCAGTTCTAACGTAAGGATGTAAAACTGCACGAAACACCCTTTTCTGCTGAGCACCCATAAGTCTGGCTGATGACACCAAGTCCAGACCCCCTCAAGCATGGGGAAGAGGAATCTGATCCAGCCCTGATGCATTTCCTGCTTTGTAACGTTTGTTTACAAACCCTGCAGGCTCATCACTGTTCCTTTTGTCAGCATTTGAGTCTGGTCCGGTCCTGTGGGCCTCTGTCGTGACCCCCCGTTACTCATTGCTGAAATCCATTAAACAGCGCCTGGTGGCCAAAATGGCACATTGCCATAGTTACCAGGTTCCGTCAGCACGCCCTCCGGGCGCGCGGATGTGTTGCAGGTTTGTTGAATTTGTGTAATGTCGGCCCTGTGGGTTCCGACGGGGTGGGGATGGAACATGTGATCCCCCTCACCTGGCCCCCTGAGAGCTGGCGTGCCTGCTTGCAGACGTCTCTGGGTCTGTCTGTTGCAGACAGCCCTGAGACCACCTGCTGGGGTTTATTGTCTGAGCTATCACCCTATGAGCCGCGAGGGAAGGGGGTGACAGCCCCCACCCTTTATAGCGGTCGGTATCAGAAGGGAGCTATGTTGTCGATGTTGCTGGGTTTTATTTGTTTTGTTTTTTTTAGTCAAGAAACAGAGTGGAACTGTTTTTTGAGTTTTTATTTGTGTTTTGTGCAACAACATTTTTGACTTTATGTCACTCACAGCAGAACAACCATGTTTAGTGCATACGTCAAAGTCACCAGCTTTTTGTACCTTTTTACAAATAAAGTCTGGACATGTAAGGTTCAGTCCCCGTACCACGTGGGCGGGCAAGCTTGTAAAGCTGAGCAGAGGGCCCATTTCATCAGGCACACTTCTGTCTTGTGTCCAGATTTGTCGAGGAGGTCCTGTGTTGGACCGCCTGGCGGGGAACGAACCTGCTCCTACTCCAGGCATGACTGGCTTGTGGCGGACCCGGCGGGGGTCTTTGCGCCAATGCTCTCCCTCATACGCCAGTCTCTTTTGCGACGGGTTACGTGTGGTTGAGCGGTGCCGAGGCTGCACGGACCTGTTCCCAGCTGTCTCCCTGGGGTGGCAAAAGCTCTCCTGGACATGCCTTCCCAGAGGGCCTCAGCCTGTTTGCGCCTCTGTTCCAGCCTGGTCTGAATCCGGTCCAGAGCCTTTCCAAACAGTCCCGTCGGTTCTATCGAGTGGTGCAAAAAAGGAATCCGATGTACCTCCGGGAGGTCTGTTAGGGTCATCCACAGATGCCGTTGTGCGATGACCACCTCCGCCATGCATCTGCCCTGTGCAATAGCTGCTGTTCCCATCATGTGGAGCACAAAGTCTGTTGCCCTGCGGGCTTCCTCCAGCACGTCGGTGGCAGCCTGCTTGTCTGTCGTTACCTGGAGCTCCTGTAGTTTTTCAGCCAGATACGCCTGCATCATTGCGGACGCATTCATCGCGCGCACCGCGAGGCCCTGAACCCTGTAGCATTTCTCGAGCTGAGAAGCTAAGGCTCGACCAGATTTACTAGGCAGAGTCAGTTTTGTTCCAGATCACCTGGGGGCCAAATGAGAAGCCAGCGTGTCCTCCATTTGTGGCACATTGGCTATTCCTGCTGCTTCCAATCCAGCCACATCGAGGAACTGTGAGAGCGGAAGCAGCATAGGAGCCCTGGGCTCAGGCCAGGTGTGAGTCAGCTCTGTGAGAAAATCTGGGAAGATGGGCATCCTGTGCCTCATTGTAGATTGCTGTTTTGCATAAAAATAATTTCCTGCCAACCTCATGACTTGTTGACGGGGTGGAGGTTCGGGTCACGGGATCTGCAGCGCGTCCGTTGCTCTGCAGCACAAGTCGAACAGAGCAGGGATTGAAGAGTCAGTCTACGGGAGCACAGGCGCCGGGATACGAGAGAGGTCCCCCTCGTCGTACTCGTTGTCGGCTTCGTCACCACAAAATTCACCTGAGGCTGTTAGCGAGATGTCATCCGCGTTCATCATGCCTCGAGTGTCAAAGTCGGCTGTTGAGTCCCCAATGGGAGCCGCCACATCTGGGCTGTCGCCCCATTCGACTCGAGTACTGTCCTCCAGAACCATGCTCTCGAGCCATGCTCACTGAGAGCCTCAGTGAGGTCCGGGTCTGATGGCGCCGCAGCTGCGCCCATGGCTTTGGCTACGAAGTCCACCCGGTGTCTCCTCACCGCCTCCAGCATCTGGCTGCAGTGTGGGCATGAGTCGGGTGTATCCAGCGCCATTTTCGCGTGCAACATCACCAGGCAGACAGGACAGGCCTCATGGGTGTCCGTTGCAGAGAGGGAAAAACCGTAGCCGCTGGGGCAGACACGCAAGGTTGGGCTCACCGTCCTGCTAGCCTTTTTCGGAAATCTTGGCTTTCGCTTTCCTTTCTCTGGAGCCATGTCTGAGAAAAAACAAGCAAGTCTTTCCAAAATTATTTTTTGAGATGTCTCCTACGTCGCATCACTTTCGCTGGCTAGCCTGCTACGACTTAGCAGGGTAGCGATGTGACGCAGTTAGCGCCGTCGAGCGAAGCAGTCTGCAGAGAGAGAGAAGAAAAAACTTCGGGGTTAAGGAAAAATGTGCCGGACTAGCTTTCGCCAGCCCAGCAGTACGCAGGAAAAATTCTCTGTACGCTCAGCGTAGGGAGCGAGCTCACCTCTGGTCGAGCGATGAACAACAGAGAAGTCCCACGAAGAGAAGTTCAGGTTTAAGCGAGGTGAAGGGCAATAAGAGAAAGTAGGATGGGCGTCCGCGTCTTAAGTACCCAGAGGGCGGGGTTTCTGGCGTGACGCTGACGCCCCGGCCGTAAAGGCGTGAATGTATTCCTTCAGGTAATCGCGCAGGGATGCAATTTCCCATAGCAATAGTGTTGTACCGAGTGACTGACTGATAAGGGAACTAAGTTTACAATACGTAACCAACGTTCATGGGATGTTAGGAGACAAGAGATGTCTCCAAATGGTTCAACACTCCGGTCCAAGTTTTGAAAAAGGTGTCAGGAAGTTAAAATATTGTTCACCATTGATCCATTACAAGTTGACTAGACAGTATTCTAACTAGAGTTGATGACAAACTGGAGTTGAAATGATCAGTTATTCCTTTATCAGGTGTGTCTAATGCTCCTTTTTTCAGACAGACAGCTTTTACTTAAAGGACAACACCCACCGTGACAGTAACAATTCACCATATTGG
This sequence comes from Garcialebias charrua, assembly GCA_038048925.1. Taxonomy (NCBI): domain Eukaryota; kingdom Metazoa; phylum Chordata; class Actinopteri; order Cyprinodontiformes; family Rivulidae; genus Garcialebias; species Garcialebias charrua. The sequence goes on from JBBPBX010068530.1 coordinate 12,788, forward strand.
ACAATTACTGTAGTAGAATATGATGTCTATTTTAATTTTTGCATTTGGGCCAGGCGAGTATAAAAAAAAATAATAATAATAAAAATAAAAGAAGTCCCGGAAACATCCGGAAACCCAGCCGAAGATAGCCAAAGTCTGGAGTGACATCAATACAGGCTCCTCTCAGAAGGAGGAGTGAGTTCGCGATGGAGGTTTATGAGAGTGAGAGCCACGGATCCGCGCTCAGAATATGATAGACATGAGTGTGCGACCACAGGACATGTTTTGCTTTTTTTCCCCCTCTCTCTGAGTGGAGGAGGTGTGGGTGTGTGCGGCGCGCACACACCTCCAGCGCGCGGTGCAGGGAGAGACATCAGTTGTCTTCTGTATTTATTGTGGGACAGACGCGTTGCAGGGAGACATCATATTACTGTACTGAGGAAATATTCAAAATGAAACGACCGGACTACTTGTAAAAGTTACTTTAGCTTTTTTTTCCCCTCTCTCTCTCTGATCATCGGAAGTGTTGGTGGTGTCTCTGCGCGCGCTGATCATTGCAGCCAGCTGTTCAATTATTACTGAGGAAATATTAAAAATGACACGAACGACTACTTGTAAAAGTTACTTTCGCCTTGTTTTCCCCCTCTCTCTCTGATCATCGGAGGTGTTGGTGCTGTCTCTGCGCGCGCTGATCACTGCAGCCAGCTGTTCAATTATTACTGAGGAAATATTAAAAATGACAAGACCGACTACTTGTAAAAGTTACTTTTGCTTTTTTTTCTTCCCTCTCTCTCTCTGATCATTGGAGGTGTTGGTGGTGTCTCTGCGCGCGCTGATCACTGCAGCCAGCTGTTCAATCATTACTGAGGAAATATTAAAAATGACACGACCAACTACTTGTAAAAGTTACTTTCACTTTTTTTCTTCCTCTCTCTGAGCATTGAAGGTGGTGGTGTTTCTGCGCACGCTGATCACTGCAGCCAGCTGTTCAATTATTACTGAGGAAATATTAAAAATGACACGACAACTTGTACAGCTCAGCTCCACGCCACGTTTGGAGCAGCGCTCCGGCTTCATTTCTGAACAAGTTTATTTGAGCGGGACCTACCCGCATTCACCTGTGGTCTTATGAATGACCCGAGGAGGATTATGTAGGACTGGCTGTTGGGTTGGCAATAGAACCATCAACCACCTAATGTATGCTGATGATCTTGTTATATTCTGTCCATATAGTGCTGGTCTGCAGCAACTGTTAAGGGTTTGCTCTCAGTATGGATTGGACTTTGATATCAAATATAATGCAATAAAAAGTATCATCATGATTATCAGGAGCAAAGAGGACACTAAATTATCTTTCCCTGACTTCACTCTGTCTGGCAACATCCTCCAAGTCAGTGAGGAGGGGAAATACTTGGGACATTACATAACCGCTGACCTGTCTGATGACATGGACATTTACAGGCAGCGTTGTATGCAATATGTACAAGCTAATGTGTACAAGCTAATGTGCTTACAGAAAGAGCAGTATGCATAAACTACAGGTGGCATACAATGATGGCATGAGGGTGCTGCTTAAGATGCCATGATGGAGTAGTGCCAGTCAGATGTTTGCAAATGCCAATGTACCAACTTGTGCAGCTGTGCTTCGTAACCTTATGTACAGATGTATGTGTAGGCTAACAAACTCTGCAAATAGCATCATCTATACGCTGACCAACCCTGTACAGAGTTCGGTTAGGTTCTATTCAAGTCTGTGGAATCACTGGCACCTTAAATTATTTGGCAATGGATGAACATTCTATTTTTACTGTGTCTTGTTGATGTTCTCTTTTTATTCTTGTTTTTTTTATTTTTTGGTGGTTGTTGTTTTGTTACTATGGACCATATGCGTCTGAAATAAAGTTTTGATTGATTGATTGATTGATTAAATGGCAGGACCAGTAGCACTGGTCTGTGCGGGAATAGCGTTTGACTTATGAAAGGGGTAAAAAGCCGAGCCGACTTCATGAGGAAATTAATGAATTTGTCGCGAGCGAGCGAATTAATAGTGTCCTACGTGGATGCGCGACCTCTAAATATTTCCTGGTGCAGTTGTGGGTACAGCTGGACCAGCGCTCTGTTTTTATTTATTTTTTAGAACTTTTTAACACCGCTGCAATAATGAAGCTACGTTGATGCATGCTTGTTATAACTCCGCATGTATTCAAGGCGGAAACTTCAGTGACGTCAATGCCCATATATGGAGAGGGGCAGATCTTCCCAGAGCTGCTACTAAAAACAGCTAAAAAACATGAAATAACAAATTTAGCGTTATTTCTCTACAATATAAATAAACCCTCTGGTTTCATTATTTAATTAACTACTAAATATTAATGATGATGCAATTTGAAAACATGGTGGGTCATGGACTTTAATGTTTTTACTGCAGTTAAAATGACACATTTGCTTTGCTTTTGTGTTAAATAAAAACTTTCAAAGGTAAAATCATTCTTATTTTGCTTAATGACATTTAACTCTGCAGGTCATCCCTGAAATACTGACACACAGAATAACAAGTCCAAGTGTGAACTGTGTGAAACACAATAAAAACATGTATTATCTGCAGCATTGTTAATTAAAATGGCTCAACACTATTAATGTATTACAGAAAATATACAAACAGTACGCACACTTAATGGTGTTGTAGACCATTGCATTAGGTAATACATTCAGCAAGCACTTTTACTTTAATACAAGTACAGTGTTTAAGTACTTTCTACACCACTGGTTAACAGCAAGCTGATGTCAGAACAAACACTTCTGAACTGCTTTTCATGAAAATCCTCTTATCTTGTAGCCTGGTTAAAACCAGACCCTTGTCCTTCACTTCGCTTTGGACTAGTCCAAAGCGAAGTGAAGGACAAGGGTCTGGTTTTAACCAGGCTACTTATCTTGTTGAAGGTTATTCATCTTTATTACATTTCTTGTTTTAACCCAGTCTGTCAAAATATGCCTCATATTCAGCATTGTCATGTTTTTCAAGCTTTAGAACAGCAACAAATCATAACAGTTACATTGTGGTGGACCACTAGGGGGCTCTACTCACACCCAGTGGACCGAATGTATTACAGGATGCTTTTATTGTGAAAGGTCCAGAGGACCGGATGTTATGTGGGTATATAAAGCAGTGTTGGGCGGGTTCCCGCCAGTTTAGTAAGATGTGATTAAAAGGTGAAGTTCTACAGCCTGTCTCCTGTGTCGTCTCTTCACCCCCTCTTACACTGGTGACCCTCGTGAACTGAATATGTCGACACCTGACGCTTCAGCCAGCTCTTTTCAGCTGTCCACGGCTGTGGAATCTACACAGGCGGCCCCGCTCGCTTTTTCGGTGGCCGTTAAAATCCCGGACTTCTGGCTGCACGCGCCTGAGTCGTGGTTCGCGCACATCGAATCACAGTTTGCTCTTCGCGGGATTTCTGTTGACGACACCAAATACCACCATGTGGTTGCTTCGCTGGATCCGCTGACAACCCAGCGGGTGATGAGCCTACTACGAAACCCTCCTGCACAAGAAAAGTACGACGCCCTCAAGAAGCTTCTTCTGCGGCGCTACACACTCTCAGAGGCGGAGCGCGCTGAGAAACTATTTTCCTTCTCCGGTTTGGGAGACGGCACAGCCCTCGAGCTCGTGGAGAGCATGTTGTCCTTGCGGGGATCTGACGACTGCGAGTTCCTCTTCCGCCACCTCGTCCTCCGCCAGCTTCCAGCTCCTGTGCGAACCGCCCTGGCCAATTCCCCGTTTCTGCAGGAGAAGGACTACCGCTCGCTGGCCGAAGAAGCCGACCGCATCATCATCATGGTCCCTGGATCTCCAGCAGCGCCCGAGTTTCGAGCGACGCACACAGCGCCGGACGAGCCAGCGGTGGTGGCAGGAGTCACTAGCCGCAGGCGGGCAGGTCCCGCGCATTGTTTCTTCCACGCGCGTTTTGGCGCCAAAGCACGACGGTGCGTCCCGCCGTGCAGCTTCAAGCCGCAGGGAAACGAGACCGCCAGCAGCCGCTAGCAGTCGCGGCCGTTGGCGAGAAGGAAAGGCTGCTTTTCATCGAGGACTCGAAGTCAGGGAGGCGGTTCCTCGTGGACTCTGGGTCGCAGAGGAGCCTCGTCCCCCCGACTGGCTCCGACAGGTTGGCTGAAGGCTGCGGGCCACAGCTAACCGCGGCGAATGGCTCTCCCGTCAAGACGTTTGGCGAAAGGTTGGTGACTGTACGTTTCCATGAACGAGACTTCCGGTGGAACTTTGTGGTAGCTGCTAGCTCGGTCCCTATTTTAGGGGCTGATTTTCTTTGTGCTCACGGGCTCCTTGTTGACATTGCTAACAGACGTTTGATCGACGCTGTGTCTTTTTCGTCACTGCCTTGTAAGACGCGAGGAGCTGGGCCTTTAATGCATGCTAACTTTTTAGCTTCGGGTAATGTGTTTCAGCGTTTATTGTCTGAGTTTCCCTCGCTGACTGTTCCTGATTTTGCAACCACAAACACAAAACATGGGGTCGAACATTATATTCCCACAAAGGGGCCCCCGGTGTTCGCACGTGCACGCCGCCTCGATGCTACTAAGCTAGCAATAGCACAGGAAGAGTTTGCTAACATGGAGCGTTTAGGCATCGTGCAGCGCTCAAACAGTCCGTGGGCCTCCCCCCTCCACATGGTGCCCAAGGCAGATGGCAAATGGCGGCCATGTGGAGATTTCCGCCGCCTCAATAACATCACAGAGAACGATCGTTACCCCATCCCCCACATCCAGGATTTTTCAGTGCACCTGGCTGGGACCTCCATTTTTTCTAAAGTAGATTTAGTACGGGGATACCACCAGGTTCCTGTGCATGTGGAGGATGTCCCTAAGACCGCTGTTATCACGCCTTTCGGCCTGTTTGAGTTTTTGCGCATGCCTTTTGGTCTTAAAGGTGCAGCACAAACATTTCAGCGGTTGATGGATTCAGTCCTAAGGGGTCTGTCCTTCGTATTTGTGTACTTGGACGACATCCTGGTGGCTAGCAGCTCGGCTGAGCAGCACCTGTCCCACCTCCGTGAGGTTTTTCAGCGCCTGGCAGCACATGGCCTGATTGTAAACACAGCGAAATGCCAATTTGGGCTGCCAGTCATTGACTTTTTGGGCCACCGCATTTCCGCAAGTGGCGCCGTCCCGTTACCAAACAAAGTGCAGGCGGTGTCAGATTTCCCACAGCCCCAGTCTATTAAAGCGCTACAAGAGTTTTTGGGAATGGTTAACTTCTATAACCGTTTCCTCCCCAGGGCAGCACACCTGCTGCGTCCGCTCTATGGAGCGCTGAAAAAGAAAAAGCCCAACGACAGTGGACTGGACACCAGAACGCCTACAGGCATTTGGTGATGCTAAAGCTGCACTGGCCACTGCTGCCCTTTTGGCCCATCCATCCCCAGCGGCGCAAATAGCTTTAACAACCGACGCATCTGATGTTGCGGTGGGGGCTGTGTTAGAACAGCAGGTTTCCGGGGTTTGGCAGCCGCTTGCATTTTTCAGCCGTACGCTGCGGGACAATGAGCTGAAATACAGTGTTTTTGACAGAGAGTTGCTGGCGCTTTACCTGGCTACACGCCATTTCAGGTTTTTCCTGGAAGGCCGCCAGTTCACTGCATACGTTGACCACAAACCCCTGGTGTTTGCTATGTCAAAAATTTCTGACCCCTGGTCTGCTCGCCAGCAACGCCACCTCGCAGCGGTGTCTGAATTTACTACAGACATTCAGCATGTGGCTGGAAAATCCAATGTGGTGGCTGACTGTCTCTCCCGGGTGCTGATCGCTCCCGTGTACGTTGGCATCGATTTTTCTGCTATGGCTGCGGACCAACGTAGCGATGCAGAAATACTCGAGCTCCAGTCCGGCCCCACAGGCCTCGAGTTGGAGGAAAGGCAGGTGAATGACGGAGGTCCTCTCCTGCTCTGTGACGTATCTACAGGCAGGCCCCGCCCCCTGGTTCCAGCTTCATGGCGACGCCGCGTTTTTGACTCCTTACATTCCCTTTCTCACCCAGGTGTTAGAGCCTCTGTGAAACTGGTCAGCTCAAAGTTTGTTTGGCCCGGTCTGCGTAAAGCGGTTAAGGAGTGGGCAGCAGCGTGTGTCCCATGCCAGCGTGCTAAGGTTAACAGACACACCAAAGCACCGTTGGAACCTTTCCCCATCCCAAGTCGGCGGTTTGATCATGTGCACGTAGACCTAGTAGGCCCTCTGCCTCCATCACAGGGTTTTACTCATCTGCTGACTATGATAGACCGTACCACCAGGTGGCCAGAGGTGGTTCCTCTGACGTCCACAAC
>JBBPBX010068531.1:0-19099 GCA_038048925.1 Garcialebias charrua
AAAACAAATTCTTTCAGAAATGAGTGAGTGAGTCACAGCAAGGCTTTACTGTAACTCTGCTGAGAAACGTAGGTCTAATTGACACAAAGACCACCACGTTTCCAGCTTCTTCCAGAGGAGAAAACCAGTTGTTGAGTTAGTGGTCCCTCTTTGCACTAAAGTCCAAATGGGAAGTAAGACTTTATATGGAGGGCGGAGTCTGCCCACCGAATGGCTACTGGCTGATTTAACAAAATAAACAAATGAGTTTCAGCTCCCACAGTCGGAAGATCTCTGAAGGACAGTAGGAAAACGTAAGTAAGTAAGTAAGTAATTTTTATTTATATAGCACATTTCCCAGATGAGAGTCACAAAGTGCTTCACAGGAGGAAAAATAAAATCATAAAATTATAAAATCACAGAAATAAAATCATAAAATCATATAGATACTATACAAAAATCACAGAGATACTATACAAAAAGGTAAAACATAACTAGCTCTAAAAACAATGCACAAAGTTAACCAAACGCCTGTCTGAAGAGATGAGTCTTAAGCAGGGGCGGAGTGGGACAACTTTTCAGCCCGGGAGTTTAATGGCCAAGAGTGGCCCATTTTTTCACATTTTAAAAATATTTGGCAAAAATGTAGCCTATAATATTTTTTTAATTGCAATACAATCAACAACTTTTTTTTTGGTTATAATTTTTTGTTACATTTTGTTACAATTCAGCAAATCAGGTGGGAAAAAAACTAAATTAGTGGACTTAAAAAACAGAAAATGATAAGTCAATTCTTTGTTGCTCTTTCCATATCAGACTCAAAGATTACTGAAAAACTCAAAACGTAATTTTGTTGGCTTGAACGTTGGCCAGCTGTCATGAGAAGTTTGCACTAAATACAGTGACAAAAAGATAAACCATAAAACTATTTTACATTCAAAATATTAAATTTGAGGCCAGATAAAATGTCAATGAGACCAGATTTGGCCCATGGGCCTCGAGTTTGACATGTGATCAGCATCAGTAAGCACCTAAGAAGTGCACTAGTTTCTGCCACCATATTTGTTACTTTGTCATTGTCAATGGACATAAGAAGTTCTTTCTCTGTGGACATCAGCATAAATGCCTCCAAATGCTCCTGGTTAAGTGTGCTTCATAGTCTATTCTTGATGAACTTGAGAGTAGAGAAGCTTTCACATGCAACATGAGACAACAAATATTTGTATGCCAGCCCTATATAGGCATCTGTGAAAAGGTTGTGTCAATATAAGGTAAACACAGATAACAGTTTCTGCAAGAAGAACAAGCCCTGCTTTCAAGTTCAATCTCTGGTTCAACCCTGTTCCATCTCAGTACCATCTTGACAGTGGACTCTTCCAGAGGGGACTTTTTCAGCCTATCCCAAGACTGGACAGCTCTGTGTGTGTAAAGTACTCACTGTGGCTCTCTCATCAAATCTAAGCAGATTTTTGCTTGTTGCTTGAAGTGCTGAGCTCTTGAGTCCTTTAAGCCTCATCTCTGAAAAGTTTTTAGGGTCAAGACAAGCAAAATCAGAGACAAGTTTGGCATTGGTTGCAATATGTATGCATATGCATGAGTTTATTTTTATTTGTCTATTAAATGCGTTGCTTTAACATTTTTCTGTTTCCTGTTTTCACTTCACCTCATGCATTTCTGCCTCATTACGTAAATAAGGACTTGTGTGGAAAATTAAAAAAATAATTACATTTAGTTACATAACACAAGTCATCTAAGAGTAAAAGTAAAAACAAAAAAAATATATATGCCTATCGGTATTTTAAGCACAGTAAAATTATGAATTAAAATATATAATTTGTTGGAACTAAGCTGGAAAAAAAACATGATGGTCAATTAATTTTTAAAACATGAGATAAAGTTCTAAAAAAGCTAAGTCTGGTCCTCTGGACATTCAAGAAACAAAACAAAACAAAGCAAAAAATGTCCAGAAGACCAGACTTAGCTTTTTTAGATTTTTCTACCTGGATTATTGAGCATGCATCAGGGTATGAGATAAAGTTATCTTTTAATTTAAATTGTCCTTTGACGTTTATTTATTTATTGGTCAATTTATATATTTCTGCTTTTATTTCTAATTAGGCTCAGGCTGTCAGTTTAGGTCCCACTTGACTTTCATGCATGTTTAGTGACATAGTACAACGTTGTGACATTAGCTTAATTTATTATGCTAGTTTTTAATTTATATTACCTGTTGCTTCTTCTGTCTCTTTGAAAAAATGTCTGTAAGCTTTGCACATTTGGCAGCTTCCTCCTGTAACGCCTTTCTTTTCTTCAACCTGACTTTTTCAGCTCCACGGCCCCTTCCTATCCATTTTTATTGCTAATTAGCAGTTTGGACTCCGCGCTGCTCCATCACCTGATGTTTTGGAAAATACGTGCTTCGCTGCTGGGTTGGACTCAACCAACGGTGAATTTTCAGGGGTGTTTTTTATCAAATGGTAGCTCCCAAGCTGCCAGCCCAGTGCGGCGCAGTCTCTTAAAGGGATCAGCGCTTTAAGAGGCTGCAGGCTGCAGTCTCTTAAAGCGATCAGCGCTCCCTCCCTTTAAGAGGCTGCAGCCTGCAGCCTAAAGTCAGGGACAAGTCGATTTTGAGCAGATTCATTCAACCGTCATCATTTTCCCCGTGCGTCTATCGGCCCATTCATGACGCGGCCCATCGGGAAAACTCCCGAATCTCCCGATGGCCACTCCGCCCTTGGTCTTAAGACTGTTTTTAAATGCAGCTGTTGACTCGGAGTAGCGTATTGTTATAGGGAGAGCGTTCCAGAGCCTCGGAGCCACCACTTTAAATGCTCTATCGCCACGAGTTCTAAAATGAGTTCTCGGAACTGTCAGCAGTAGCTTATTGGAAGACCTCAGAGTTCTAGATGGACAAAGAGGCTTCAAAAGGTCCAATAAATATTTAGGAGCCTCACCATGTAATGCTTTAAAAGTTAATAATAAAATTTTAAAATGTGACCTAAAATGAACTGTGAGTTTCCAAACTCACAACTTGTTTATAGAATCGGCCAGATGGCCGCTTGTTAGCACAGAGAATATTATGGCTACTTCGCAGACAACACAAAATAAGTTGCAAGTTAAAAGTTTACCCTGAACTGTGCCATAATATTAAAGCATGCTTGTTCTGCAGAAATAAACCAGCAGAAGGGTCAAACTCATGCAAGTAACAGATCATCATTAAATGACAAAAGTATACTGTTGATCAATTCTGAATTAACACACATTAAAAGAAAGTTCTTTCTGATTGATTGGTGTCCATTAATTCAAAATAATTGTAACAAAATAGTGTCCACTTGTCTTCTTCAGAGCTCAAGAAAAGTGTAACACTCAGAGTTTCAGAGAGATGTGAAGAGGCCTAAATCCAGTAACGGACATGAGAGTGCTGTATTACTACATTGGTCTTCCAGCTGTTCGTTATATGCTCAATTTCCTTTTTCCAGCCACTTATTGCTACTTGTCCCAACTTTTTTGGGATTTGTTGACACTGAAATTTTGAATCAACATATTTTTTCTTTAAAATGTTACATTTACTCAGATTAAACTTTTGATCTGTCATCTATGTTCTATTTACGAACAAAATATTGACATTTGCCATCTCCACATCATTGCATTGTTTTTATTCACAATTTGTTTGGTGTCCCAACTTTTTTGGAATCCGGTTTGTACAACTGGGGCCACATGTAGCTCTTTAGTCCCCGTCTAGAGGCTCTTTGATCAAAACTATCTCGAAAACAAATATTTATATCCATAACTCCAACACAAAAGGCCGATTTTGTCCAGTTTTATGCAAATATGTGAATAAAACACATTTTACAAAATGAAACAAGAAACGTCAGTTCACACTAGAAGTTTATCTACCTTCTTTAATCCCAGCTTCAAGCAACACAAACTTTTAACTAATTTGAAGCGAGCTTCTGAGAGGAAAACAACGTGCACTTCTGCAAACATATAAACTATTACTGTAGGCACTGAAATGAGGCGTGTTGTAAACAAACAACAAACAATTAATTATAATAACTAAAAAAAGCCCAACAAAGTTAAGTCGGGTCATCAGGACAGTTTGTTTAAACATTCATCTAAAGGACTTCATCAGTCTGAGGAGCCACAACAAACTCAGTCCCATTCCTCGCATAGCGGGTCAACCAGTTTTATGATAAGATGGTTCCTGGAGTCTGCCCTCTCCCCCGTCGACTCCTCTAAGGCAGCCATGGCCAAAGTGGTTCAAAACATCAAAGTTCGTGCTCAATAATCCAGGTTAAAAAAAAATCTGACTTACTGATGAAGTCCTTTGGATGAAAGATGCAACATTTCAACAACAACAAAAAAAAAGAAACAATCCAGAGGACCTGGTTTAAATTTTGTTGGATTTTTTACCTGAATTACTGAGCATGAACTTTGAAACTAAAGAAAATGTTCACCTTTTAATAAAAACTTAACAGTTGAGACATAAGGAACAGCCAGGAACACGGCCTTCAGGTCTGGAAACTCACAGGAGCTGAGAAGAACAAGGAAAGAGCTGGTTGCTGGCATCAAGAGGGCCAAGGCCACATATGCACAGAGGATCCAGGGTCAATTCACCTCACAAGACCCACGGAGCATGTGGAGGGACATTAAATGCATAACAGATTATAAAGGCAGGAGAAAACAATGCCCCAAACCCATCTCTGCCTGATGCCCTCAACAGGTTCTATGCATGCTTTGAAGACACTAACAGACCACCCAGCACCAGACTCACCTCACCACCAGATGAAGAGCGTCTCACCATGACCGCAGCAGGAGTAGTTTCAGGAGGATCAACCCTCACAAAGCAACCGGCTCAGACAACATCACCAGGAAAGTGTTGAAAGAATGTGCCGATCAGCTCTGTGATGTTCTGGCCAACATCTTTAACACCTCATTTGCTCTGGAGACAGTTCCCACATGCCTGAAGACCACCACCATCATCCCAGTCCCAAAGAGCTCTACAGTGACTGGTCTGAATGACTATCGGCCGGTGGCCCTCACCTTGATAGTCGCTAAATGCTTCGAAAAACTGGTCATGACCCACATCAAAACATCCATCAACATCAACGAGGATCCTCATCAATATGCATACTGCGAAAACCGATCAACAGAGAATGCCATCTCCTCTGTGGTCCACATTGCTCTCACCCACCTGGATCAGAAGGACTCATACGTGCGTCTGCTCTTTGTGGACTTCACATCTGCCTTCAACACCATGATCCCCCAAACTGATGGACAAACTATTCACACTTGGACTAAGCCCCTCCGTTTGTAACTGGGTACTAGACTTCTTAACAAACAGACCTCAGTCCGTGAAGATCCACAACTTCTCCTCCTCCACCATAACCCTCAGCACTGGCTCTCCTCAAGGATGTGTGCTGAGCCCTCTTCTGTTCACTCTGCTCACATATGATTGTGCAGCTACCCATCCAGGCTGTCATATTGTAAAGTTTGCAGATGATACAGCGGTGGTGGGATGCATCACAAACAATGATGAGTCCAGCTACAGACAGGAGGTGGAACACCTGGAGAGCTGGTGCAAAGAGAATAATCTTCACATGAATGTGAAGAAGACAAAGGAGATGATTGTGGACTTCAGAAGGAACAAACACACCCATGCCCCACTGAAAATAGGTGGGTCTGCAGTGGAAGTGGTCTCCAGCTACAAATACTTGGGTGTACACATGAATGATAACCTCAGCTGGAGCAACAACACCACCAGCCTGATCAAGAAAGGTCATCAGAGACTCTACTTCCTCAGACGGCTGAGACGAGCTGGTCTGAGCAGCCCAGTCCTCACCTCCTTCTACAGGTGTGCAGTGGAGAGCATCCTGTGCTCCAGCATCAACGTGTGGCATGGAGGCTGCACAGCTGCAGAAAGAAAAGCTCTACAGAGAGTGGTGAAGGCTGCACAGAAGATGTTGGAGTCAGTCTCCCCACCATCACAGACATTTACACCTCCAGATGCAGGAAGAGAGCCACCTGCATCATGAAAGACCTCACTCACCCAGCACACACACTTTTTGCCCCACTCCCCTCAGGAAGGAGGTTGAGGAGCATCAAATGTAGAACCACTAGACTGAGGAACAGCTTCTACCCTGAGGCTGTCACTGTGAAATATCACATCATGTGGCTGCTGATCTGTTTCAAGTGGCTGCTGAGTTCATTCATGCTCATCTGCTCACAGACTCATGTTCGTGCTGCTGTTTGACGTAATGTTTTTGTGCTATTAGTGCTTAGTGTATTTTTAGTTGATGTTTTTCTTGGTTAATCTTAGATGTTATTACTGTTTTTCTTTAACATTTTATTGTTGGATGTAACTGGGACCATGTGTACATAATTTCGTTCCACCACATGTACCACATGCGGTGCGAATGACCATTTATGATAAAGAATCTCTGACTCTGATAAAGGTTGAAAAACAGTAAAAAAAAAGTTAAAATAAATGTGTTTTAATTTAGCATCATGCACAGGGCACACACTAGCCTGGTTAAAACCAGACCCTTGTCCTTCACTTCGCTTTGTACAAAACGAAATGGAAGAAACGGGTAAAGCTAATGGATGGATGGATGGATGGATGGATGGATGGAATGGAAGTGAAGGACAAGGGTCTGGTTTTAACCAGGCTAGACCCACAGGAGCTGACAGCAGCAGTGTTCTCTGCAGCAACACCGCCCCCTGGCGGCGGAGCAGCGCTACAGCACCTCCCGGACTCCGCGCCTCCTGACGTGGCGACACGCTACAGGTCGTGCGCCACCTCCGTGGGCTGCGGTGATTGGGCACGACACTTATTTTAGTCAAGTTTTTTTATTTATGTAAATACAAAAACGCAGGTGGCGCCGGCATGCGTGCAGTTTGTGTAAATAAAAGAGAAGTGAAACAGTGAAGCACCATGTTGGACAGAGAGGTGCAGTGAAACTAATCACAGCAGGTTTTGGATTTCACACCGAGGTAAGGACGACTTTAACACGAGTTGTGACTGTATCAGTGTTTTAATGAGAGCGCCTCCCAGCATGCACCTGTCCGTCCGCAGGTGTCGCGCCAGCGGCCATGCCCCGGATCAGCCCCACCGCCATGCTGCAGCTGGGCCTGCTGCTCGGAGCACTGCCCGCCCAGATGTTCATCTGCAGCTGGAGCGGCTCCTCCGCGGCTCAGCGCTACCACGCGACCACACGGTGGGTGAAGCACTAAACCACACCTGTCCAGGTGGGGGCGGAGTCACTGACAGGTGGGTGTTGCAGGTTGCTTCGCATCTGGCGGGAGTGGAGAACTTCTTCCCTGAACGCCACAGCGTGGATGGAGTGGACACACCAACAGCTGGACACAGTGAGGTGAGTGGAAACCATGACGTCATTAATAAAACTAATGATATTGTAAATGAGATGGATTAATATTGTTCTTCTTCTAGATCTCTGGTTGGCTTGGGACAAGAAGACCAGGAGACACAAGTGTCCCCTCCCGTAGAGATCATGATCTTTGACAACGATCAGGGATTCTTTGGAGGTTTGTGAGCTCCAGAAAATACCGTATTTTCTGCCGTACACGTCGCACCGTCCTTTAAGTCGCATCAGTCCAAATATGTCTAATAAAGTGGGAAAATACATAAATATGTCGCTTCACCGTATCCACAATATTCCTACGCCCCATGATGCCTTGCGCGAATTATGGGAACGACTTCCGCCGGAAGTGAGAGCAGCAGTTAAAGCCCAGTCTACTGGCTGTATTTATCACGTTTGTTTTTTTTGTTTTGTTTATTTCTAATTAATTACAATGGTTACTTCGTGTTGGGTCAGTGGGTGTTCCTGTCGGGTAGACGTTTGTTCAAAGCGCAGTTTTCACTTAATCCCAAAAATAAGTAAACGTGAAGGATTTATCTCCATCGGAGGAGCTGACAGCTGCCCCTCCTCTGCTCGGATCTGCTCTCGAAGACGTCGTGTTCAGATCACGTTTTCTCCGGTAAACAAAATATTCTACATAAATCATTTTGTGAAACAATTTCAGAACAATGTGAGAGTATAATTTTCTCTGTGTTGGAGCTGTTGTTGTTTTTTCTTCATGATTTAGCACCGTCTACTAGCTGTGGTTAGCTTAGCATGTAGCGTTAGCATCTGTTAAAGTATTTACTAAACAAATCTGTGGATAAATAATATAACTACATGTGTGTGTAATACATTTGCAGTACATACATATGCTGTGTGTATGTGTATACTGTATGCACACTATATATACAGTATATACATACATACTGCACATACATACTGTACTGTAGTACTGTTTTGATTGTAGGTCCCTGTTACTCTCATGTGAATAAAGCAGTGGGATGCTGTTTGTACAGAAAATATTCCATAACACAAGCTCATCTTTTGGTTATTACTACATTTGTTCTATTGAAATATTTATTTTTTCAGGAAGGCCTGCACACAAGTCACAGACTGGTCTCCCACGCTGAAGTTGACAGACACACTTACTCTGAGACGCAGGAGCAGAAGAACAAGTAATGACACAAGCACCTGGCACAATAATTCAAAAATATTAAAGTAAATCTAAGATAAAATTACTGAAATCAATATAAAATTGAACATTACAGTATATCTTTGTGAATGAGTAAAAAATGTAGGAGCAACTGTATTTATTCTTTCTACTTTGAGTAGCAAACTTGGTCTTATTTTAGACTTTGTGATGCAAACATGACAGTTTTATTCTTTTTTTAAGGTACAGACGAGTGAAGGGCCAAGTTCCATCGTCTTGGATTCCGGAGGGGTTTGCTGCTTGCTCCAGTCGTCCAGTGGTCGTCCAGTGGTCGTCCAGTGGTCCCACATGATGAGGAATCTGTTCCAGTTTGTTTAAAATCAGAAACTGCCCATCATTTCTTGTTGAAGAGTGTATTTGACCTGGTATTTATTCTGGTATTTATTCTGCAGCCAATCATTTTCATTAAAAGACATCAAATCACCCACAGTTCTCATATTGTATTCAGTTTCAAATGTTTTTAGTTTATTCATTCATTCATTCATTCAACCTTTATTTATACAGGCTTGCCTCGTTGAGCCACGGGGACTCATTTACAAGAGGGACCTGTCTCACTCACACCCAGGGTCAATTTAGAGTTACCAATCAGCCTAAAATTTATAATTATAGCTTTTATTCTTATCAATCTCCTCCTGGAGGAGGAACCACAGCAACGTGCATGTTTTTAAGTTTTGTACTTGTCAATAAAAAACTAAACTGGTAAGTTGCCAAAAAAACAATCACATCTAGTGTTTTTATTTGCAGTAGAACTTCTCATTAGACATTAAACAACGTATCTTATTGAAATAAAGAAGGTGAAACACAGCAACACCAAATGCACTTCAAACGCAGATTTATTTATAGAAATTATATTTTCACTCATTTGTTGCTGTGGTACATAACTGCACACAAACTTCTGGACCAACTGGAGTGTCTGTCATCCATCCCTGGACCAACTGGAGCGTCATCCATCCCTGGACCAACTGGAGCGTCATCCATCCCTGGACCAACTGGAGCGTCATCCATCCATCCCTGGAACTCACCTTATGCAGAAATATAACAGAAAGGAGGAAAAGAAAAGTACAGTATACAAACATTAGGGTTCATTTATGAACACACACAAACACACACACACCTAGATTATATATATATATATATAACATATATATATAATAAACACACACACACATAGATTATATATATAAATAAACGCACACACACACGCACACCTAGATTATATATATATATAAATAAACACACACAAACACACCTAGATTATATATAAAAGAAACCCACGCACACACACACACCTATATTATATATATATATATATATATATATAAACACACACGCCTATATTATATATAAACACACATCTATATATATATATAAATAAGCACACACACCTATATTATATATATATATAAATAAACACAACACACACCTATATTATATATACAGTATAAATAAATATACACAGACAGCATACATACAGTATATAGGTGCGTGTGTTTATTTGCCAGTTATGCACGAAAATATTAGTATCATTTAATCACTGACTACATAAAATCATAACACTAAAAGCTGTCTCTTAAATCATACCTGGTGTTCTCGATCCTCTGGAGGATACAGAGTCTTTTTTCAGGTGGTTTCTCGTAGCCCAGCCACAAAGAAGGATGCAGGTTTTTGTTTTCGGAGCATGTTCAACACACACTAGTTGCAGCCACAAATTCAGCTTCGTCTGATTATTCGTACAGCCACGAACAGCGCAACAGGTACCCGAGCTCCACAAGGACATCTTCGTGACAATATTAGCTCGAAATAACAGAAAACAGAACTTTAACAGAACTTCAACGACGCGCACAGATAAACAAGTAAACAACGAGGAGCCAATGCAGAAATTCTACTTCCGGGGTCAAACGGAAGTAAGTCCCATAATCGCAAATACAGTGCCACCTTCAGGAATATTGTGGATACGTCACATCTATTACGAGCAGTGATGGCATACCGGTAGTTACATTGAAAAAGTAACTTAGTTAAGTTACTGATTAGTCCTTGGGAAAAGTAACTTAAGTTACTGATTACTTGATTTTGGAAAGTAACTAAGTTAGATTACTAAGTTACTTTATTACCACTTTCGGCCGCTAGGGTCCACCGACCGTTCCCAGCTCATGTGTCCAAAAAAAGCCTCCTCTGCTCGGACTGACTGTCGCAGCCCGGCCTCCTGCTCTCTGGAGGTAGGTCTGAACTAGTGTTTGTTAGCAAAATATCTCCAGAACCACAGGACAGATTTGAATGAATCTTACAGAAAGTACTCACTGGATGGATATTTACAACTGTTTAGCTGTAGGAGATGTTTGAGCTAAAATTTTATGTATAATTTATTTTTGCGACCGTTTGGAAGACGTCAAAGCGAAACAATTTAAATCCAGCAGATTTTACCATTACGTGAATTTATTAAAGTGCGACTAAACCCAAAATTAACTTTTTTTAGCTGATAAACTCCCTAGAATGTGTTTAAAATGTTATCTAGCACTATGGCTGTGTTTATTCTCACATAATTGTGCATATCTGTGTAAATTGGCAATATTTGGTCTAAAAATGTGTTTACGGTAGTTCTATGGGTTGAACTGGTGGATTACACCTTAATTTTCTTATTTGTGCAAACGCTCATGTGTGACATGTCTGCTCATGTGTGATGTCACACAGGTGGTTCAAGCAGAGCCAATCCCCTGCAGAGATGAGAAGTGCATACCTTATATGGAAATGCTGCATTTCACTCCTGACAAGCGGTTTTATTTTTCTTTTCATTTTCATTTTTTTAGGCCTTTGGTTTTGGATGGAATGGGTGGAATAGATAAATACATCTACATGTTTATTCTTTGTTGTTGCTTGGTGTATGTTGTTGGCTAGAGGTTTAATTTGTTTTAGGTTGTTGCAGGTGGAGGCGTGAACAAAAGCACAACTCTACCTCCACCCCTCCTTGTCTCTCGACACGCCCATTTTCAGGGAGATTTTGGAAGGAGGAGTTACCGTCTCAACCTGGGTTTAGTCTCACTTTAAGGAACGGTTCAGCTCAGGAACACTTGTGCTATAATGTCAGCTAAGAAATATATTTTTTAAGCGTTTATTTTGCTACATTTTAAAGAAATGAAGCCGTTGTTCTGTGCAGCCAGCCCCGTTCACCCGTGCACATGCACATAGTGAACTACTTTTTTAAATCCAGCTAATCATTGACCATTTTGTGAATTTATTAAGGAAAGCTTAAGCTCAGACACATCTTTGCTATAATTTTTAGCAAACAAATAATAGTTTTTACCGTGTTTTTGAAGCTAGACAACACTTCCTCCTCGCTCCATCCGTGAGCACCTCCGTGTTTACATTTCTGTCAGCCTGGTGTCAGGTTTCACTGCGTCTTTTTTTTTATCACTCCCAAGATGCATTAAGGAAATAAAATAAAATTACAGTACTACAGAAAATGACCAAAAAAAGTTAACGCACAGTAATTTTGATAAGTAACTTTAATCTGATTACTGGATTTTGAAAAGCAACACGTTAGATTACTCGTTACTGAAAAAAGTGGTCAGACTAGAGTAACGCATTACTTTGTAGCGCGTTACTGACATCACTGATTACGAGTCACTGCTGACGACCTGGACATGTGGGTCGGTGTTGTGCCAAAAATCGATGGGCTGCCAAATTCATTCATTCAACCTTTATTTATACAGGCTATCCTCGTTGAGCCACGGGGACTCATTTACAAGAGGGACCTGTTTCACTCACACCCAGGGTCAATTTTAGAGTTACCAATCAACCTAACATGCATGTTTTTGGACTGTGGGAGGAAACCGGAGCACCCGGAGAAAACCCACGCATGCACGGAGAGAACATGCAAACTCCACCCAGAAAGGCCCCCGGACCGGGATTTGAACCTTGGACCTTCTCGCTGAGAGGCAGCAGCTCTACCAGTTGCGCCACCGTGCTGCCAAATAGCGGCTGTGGGAGCGTGCACGAGAGAACTTAAACAAGAATTTAACAAGATGAACACTTAGAGACAATTCTTTTTTTGCTCTGCTGCACAGTGGAGGTGTGTCTCAGGTGAACTTTTACTTAATAAATGCACTTTATGGGTCACATCAGCTGCATCTCCTTGGCGGCGCAGCGAAGTGCAGCTGATTTGACAGTTGCTCCAGGCGACAACAGTGGCAGATTATGGCAAGTCGATTGTGTCATTAATACTGTAGTAGGGATGCACCGAGCCACTTTTTTTTTTAAACTTCCAATCTCGACACCTAAATCTGGATGTCGGCCAATACCGTCCCAACATCACCATCATTATTGATTTTATATGAGGCTGTAATAATCTCTCAACTACAAGTTGTACAAATGCATGCCATGTACCGTATTTTCCGGCCTATAAGTCACACCTTTTGCCTAATTTTCATGCCCTGCGACTTATACGGCGAAGCGACATGTTTAGGGATTTCCCCCCCCTATTTTTAGACAAATTTTTGGCTGAGATATGACCGTTTTCATTCATTCAGACGAAAAAAGTGGAGCAGTACCACTTTCGGCCTCTAGGGCCCACCGACCATTCCCAGCTCATGTGTCCGACAGAAGCCTCCTCTGCTCGGACTCACTCTGTCGCAGCACGGCCTCCTGCTCTCTGGAGGTCTGAACTACTGTTACCTCAGTGTTTCACTGTTAGCAAAATAGCTCATGAACCACAGGACAGATTTTGATGAAACTTACAGAAAGTACTCACTGGATGGATATTTACAACATATTCACTTTAGAAGACGTTTGAGCAAAAATTTGATTTATTTATAATTTATTTTTGCAGCGCGCGCAACCGTTTGGAAGACCGTCAAAGCGAAACAATTTAAATCCAGCTGATTTGACAATTACGTTAATTTTTAAAAGTAAAGTTCAGCTCAGAAACACTTTTGCTATAATGTCAGCAAACAAATATATTTTTTTATGTGTTTATCTTGCTAAATTTTAAAGAAATGTAGCATTCCCACCTGTGCGGGTGCACGTTTTGCACGTAGCAAGACTATTTTTTAAATTCAGCTGATTTGACAATTACGTTCATTTATTAATGAAAAGTTCAGCTCAGACACACCTTTGCTATAATTTTCAGCAAACAAATAATTGTTTTTACCGTGTTAATCTTGTTAAAGTCCTTCCGTGCACGCTCTTGTGGCCCACATTTCCGGGTTGTCAGCGGTGACACATAATAGATGCGACTTATGGGGTGAAGTGACATCTTTAAGGATTTTTCCACTTTATTGGACATAATTGGACTGATGCGACTTAGAGGGCGGAAAATACTGTATGTCTCTAAAAAGGCAACTTGAGCTAAGTTCTATTAATGTTGGATAAGTTTCAAAGTTACGATTAAATTATGCTAACACAAAACATGTTTTTTTTATTTTTATTCCTAGCTTTAAAGTGGATATTAAAGTGAATACAGTAAATTGCTTCAAACATCTGCTAAGTTCATGGTATAAACCAACACAGACATGTTCCTGTTTTTAGTATTTTACATAATTTTATAATGTAGCTGTTTTTGTTTCTTTTTTAAATATAATTTTCTCGTAATTTTCAATTCACGTTTTTTATGATTGTCTACTGTTGTACTGATAAATATCTCCTGGAGGGTAAACTGGATCTTGGCTGCATCAACCTGTGAAATCCTTATTTTTCTACAACTTATAGCTGTTGGTCTTTAATTACCATGAAGTTTAGCAACTTCTCGGTGAACATTTGAGCTCCGTGGCTTCAGCGGTGTGTTCTTCTTGTTCAGTCCGGAGAAGGCAGTCTGATTTCAGTCAGCCACGCTCAGTCTGCGAGACGCTATGCGGCGCTATGGCTCTGCAGACATTGCACGTTGCTGTCTTGTGGTGTTTAGCGTAAAATACTTCCACACAGCGAACATGCTACGATGAAATTTGGTAAAGCGCGTGCTGCTTCACGTTGTAGCTAGCTGCAAACTATGAAGTGGATTTCCTGAATGTGAGGCGGGTCTTGTTACTCTGGGTTCATGAGACACACCGTTCAGGAAATCCATTCCATAGTTTGAAGCCAACGTGCAGAGCAGCTGGCAGGGAATCACATGTGGAGATGTTTCATCAGACACAAACATGCATCATGGATCAGAAAAATCTGATACGTAAATTATGCTGGTATCGGAGCCCGAGCCCAATACTGGATCGGATCGGCCCCATCCCTAATCAATAGCCATTTTTACCTATTACAGGTAGTCCTCAACTTACGACGGTCTTGAGTTACGACATTTTGCGGTTACGACGCATCTCCCATTAAAAAATATATATATTTTGAAATTTTTATTTTGAAAAGCCGAGTTACGCAGTTTCCCGTTTTACTAGCTGCGGAGGCTAGCTTCCTGTACTCTCTAAAAAAGCTAAGTCTGGTCCTCTGGACATTCAAAAAACAAAACTGTACATAGTACAACTTACTGTTACTGTGTGTACTGTGTAGTGGACCTAACCGTGGTCAACTGAGATGCAGGATTACACCTTCGTCTCTTTGAACTGTCCCAGTGATACCTTTTTACTGACCCTCAGTAAAACAGACATTTAACACAATTTATTCCATTTAGTTGGAGTCTAAGAACATAATCTCTCACAAAGACACTATTTCTACTCTTTTAATTATGTTCTAATACAAATGTAATCTAAGCATCACCTGCGTTATTCATATGAGCAGTTGTTGTACTTTACAATATGTTTTATGATCACATGTGCTGGTTTATTCTGCACCAACGATGGTGCTCAAAGTTGAAGGTGTGAAAGTTGAAGGCCCGGGTCGGAGTGGCCTGGTAGTTTTGTTTAAGGCCCAGGCAGAGCTCTGCGTTCGGCCGAACGGCGCTCTACATGCGCGTTCTGTGCGCGCGCGTTCACTAGCACCGCTCTACGTTTGTTCTCGCGTTTTCGCTCCAAATTCTTGACGTCATTTGAGCAGCCACAGCGCAAAGCGTTTGCTGATTGGTCATTTGCTGACACGCCTACTGAATTGATTGACAGGTCGGGGGGAGAGGGGAAAAAAAAGGCGAGCGGGCAGCTTCACACAGCTTCAGCCGCAAGCGGTGTTATATCTTATTAAAAAGTTCTAAAAAATTATAAACAGGGAGCGCTGGTCCTGCAGCCCAGCCCACCAGGAAATATTTAGAACCTTGCGCAGCCACGTAGGACTCTAGTTTAATTTGCTCGTGACCCGGGGCGCCGTATGGGGGGTAAAAGTTGGTACAATTCCAGGGGCCCTTGACTGAAAGGGGCCCGAGATTGGGACTTTTTTTAAATTATTTTTTTTCATGGTGTGGTGGGCCCCTGATAATAATACATTAATGGTAGTAGCTTTGTTTTTACTTGTTTTAACAGTAAAACTTAAATATTATCTCTCCCAGACCAAAAAGCAAACATCAACATATTTAACAACACCCCCCTGTATCTGCATGAAATGGTATGTTCCTAGCTGCTTGACGCTGCTGGTGCAGTCAGAAGCAAGAAGGCTCGGCGCTGGGCTCTGTGTGACTTGAGGCATGAAAATGTTGGGTTTCCAGAAGTTTGTTCCTACCTTGTTCATAGATCTGCTGTTTTCACTAATTTGAGGTGATGATGACAATATATTTTAATCTAATTTGAATGTAAAGTTATACACGATGTAAGGTAGATTTTTGTAAATGTTATATAGTTACAATTTACAAATGTATATTTAAGTGTCTTTTATCTTTCAAGAATGTTTAGAGAATTTTTTGTTTTGAATTTGTGCAATAAAAATAGAGATTAATATATGGCTTTTAGTGCATTTTTATGTGTAGTTTTTAATCTTGCTTTAAATAGTGAATTGCATACTCTATGCAGACGGTTGCATGTACAATTCACTAACAGTAAATATTGTGCTAGTACCAGTATTGGACCAAAGGAAGCAAGCCTTTAATGTTATTTATGTAAAACTTTTGCTGGATCAGTTAGCAGAGGTGGAGAAAGTACTCAAACACTGTACTTAAGTAAAAGTACAAATAAACAGACAAAAATGTACTCTAGTAAAAGTAGAACCAT
This sequence comes from Garcialebias charrua, assembly GCA_038048925.1. Lineage (NCBI taxonomy): Eukaryota > Metazoa > Chordata > Actinopteri > Cyprinodontiformes > Rivulidae > Garcialebias > Garcialebias charrua. Next base: position 16,614 of record JBBPBX010068531.1, read on the forward strand.
ATTAATATTTTTACTTAAGTAAAAGTAAATAAGTACTTGCTTTTAAAAATACTTAAAGTATTAAAGTAAAAGTACTTGCTGAATGTATTACCTAATGCAGTGGTCTACAATACCATTAAGTGTACATACTCTATGTATATTTTCTGTAATACATTAATAGTGTTGAGTCATTTTAATGAACAATGCTGCAGATAATACATGTTTTTATTGTGCTTACCCTGTGACACAGTTCACACTTAGACTTGTGATTCTGTGCATCAGAATTTCAGGGATGAGTTAAATACCATTAAGCAAACTAAGAAAGAGGAATGATTATATCTTTGAAAGTTTTTATTTAACATAAAACAAAACCAATGTGTCATTTTAACAGCACTAAACACATTTAAGTAAAAGTTGTCTGCCTGAAAAAAAGGAGCATTAGACCTAACAAAGGAACAGGTTCTGATCAGTTCTGCAGTTTGTCATCAACTCTAGTTAAAATATGTCAACCTTGTAATGGGTCAATAGTGAAGAATATTTTAACTTCCTGACACCATTTTCAAAACTTGGACCTGAGTGTCGAGACATTTGGAGAAATCTCTTGTCTCCTAACATCATGAACTGACACATTTTAATATTGCAGCAAGAATTTCTTGTTCAAGTTCAGAAGAAGTTGGTTTTCAAAGTTTTTTGAGTCCAGTCTGGATCTTTTGGGAGAGAGAATCTGTCCTGCTGTACTAAACAGTCTTTCAATAACATTTCAATAGTTTCAATAGTCTTTCAATAATATTTCAATAACATTTCAATAAGCTTTCAATAAGGCCTTGGGTGTTGTGTATCTTCTGGCTGAATCTCTGTAGTGGAATCCATTTTGTGTGTGTTAGTGGTGCTGTGGGTGCTCCCAGCTCAATGACATATATACTAAAATATACGTCATTGGTCCAGCTCTTCTTGAAGATTGGTCTAACATTACCTGTCCACTTTGCAGTGATTCAATGGACCAACTCCCTCTCAACATCAGTTACTTTCAAACTAACGACAAATCAAAAAGCTGCAACGTGAATGTAACTTGTAACTCAACACATTATAGAAATGTAGTGTAGTAGAAAGTACAGATACTTTATGTAAAATGTAGTGCAGTAAAAGTAAAAGTACCCACATTTAATTCTACTTAAGTAAAGTACAAATACTGTACATGAAAAATATACTTAAGTACAGTAACAAAGTATTTGTACTTAGTTACATCCCACCACTGTCAGTTAAATTCTAGAGATGTGGCAAAAGCAGCTGTGCAGGGGGGCCCAATTGGATTTTTTTGTCATGGGGCCCAATATTCCTGGCGGCCCCCCTGCTCGTGACAAATTCATTAATTTCTCATCATTTCAGTCATGGAGTCAACGGAGAAGGAAGCAATCACTTGACTTTTGGCAAGAAAAGGCCAGATCAGGGATGAAGAAGAGGAATTTAATAAATTTGTGTCGCATACAAAACAGTCCGGTGCCGGGCAGTTTATTGTGAGACAACGCGCCTCGCGTACGCGGTCATAAAATTTGAGCTTTGCGCGTTCGTGCCCTGCGGGGCTATGCTTGTGCCTCGCGCTCGCACGGCGTCGAGCGCCGTTCGGCCAAACGCAGAGCTCTGCCTGGGCCTTTAGAAATGGAGAATACAGTTAATCAGTTGTTTTCATGAACATGGCTTTAACTCCCTGACTTCCTCCAACAATTCTTTCTGTTTCCGACTGCTTCTGACTTTCACCTTGAATCCTGATAACGTCAACTCTTTGACGTGACTCTAACTCCCTTCCACTGGTCCACGACCAATCAGGAGACTGAATATCTGATGTCAACACTTTTGGTAAAAAGCGTTAACTTCCTTGATAGTTTAGTCGGAATGGACAGTGAGAGCTGTCAGGTTCTCTTTCTTTAAGCTGGATCTCTAACTCCCTTCCACTGGTCCACGACCAATCAGGAGACTGAATATCTGATGTCAACACTTTTGGTAAAAAGCGTTAACTTCCTTGATAGTTTAGTCGGAATGGACAGTGAGAGCTGTCAGGTTCTCTTTCTTTAAGCTGGATAAACTGCAGTCACGAGTCAAAGACTGGTTTATCAGCTGAGAATTTATGGAATGCCTCCATAAATTCAACCGAGCTAAAAGCTCCAAGTTCTTAAGACGTTCCTCAAAGGAAAGTTCATTATCTTGAAGTCAACCAGGAGGTGCCACTACTTCTGATGGTCCACGCGAACCCCAGGAGATGTTGAAAGTAAACGAACCAGTTCGGGCGCACCGGACCTGCAAGGACTCTGCGTCTGAAAGGCTGGTGTCTTCTCTTACCAGGCTGTCGTCTTAAAGGTAATGAGTCAGCTGTTTACAAACGTACCTGGAGCTCAGCAGAAGTCTGATGGAGAGTGTCATTTCTGGTCATATACTCAAGATGATTAACTTCCTTTAAACTATTTGTTCCTCTCCTCCTATTTCTCTTCTCTTTATCATTCTAAGCTGGTAAC
>JBBPBX010068532.1:8225-19098 GCA_038048925.1 Garcialebias charrua
TGATAATGAGCTCTGAAGGCCACGCCCTTGAAAAACCTGTTTACATTAACTCCACCCTCCAAAGGCAGACGAGGATGTCCGAACTCGCGTTACCACCACCGATACCTTTACCCTGCAAACTGGTTGGTCCACATAAGTTGCTTACTTGGTGGGTTAACTTCAGTGTGCTTTGGACTACTCTGACTGAGGAAGCCCTCTGGAGTGAGGGTGAAACGTTTCTGCTAAAAAGAAACTGTCCAGATGAACTGATTGAGAATGAGCGGATTTGATACCTGGACTATTGAGAATTAACAAAATTCACTTTTTAATGTTTTTTTACTCAACTTTGGGTATGTACTTCATAAAAAAACAGTCCTAAGGCCAAAGAAATGCACCCAGTGGTTTATTTACTCTAAGTAGATTTATTTGTCTGTGATAAAAACGGTTCGTTTCTCACTTCCTGCGGTTTGTGACGTCACAAACCGCAGCCACAACCCACCCCAACCTGAGTCCAGCCCCTCACCTAGCAACCCCTGGTTAGGCTCAACCCACTTCTGTATTAAACACATGACTGTTGTTTTTCATGATTTCATCTCATCTTTTGTTTATATGTTCTTAATTTCATGTGTACAGCACTTTGTTGCAGCTGTGTTTTTTTAAATGGCTTTATAAATAAAGTATAATTGTTATTTTTATGTTTTAGTTCAATTTTTAGTGTATTTGAGATCGCTCCCAACGCGCAGCCGGCAAAAATTAAACGAGCAGACCCCCGGCGTAGGGACCGGCGGCAACGGGACCCTCTTCTGGCGCGATGGAGCGGAGCTTCAACTGTACAGCCTTGCTGCAGCCTCGCAGCAGCGAGGACCTTCTCCTTACGGATTAACTTACGGGAGACACTTGGTGAACTTTGTGTTGTCTTGACTGAAACAGCGATAACTCCCAAAATCGCCGCGTGCAACGAGCGGAGCTGGCGAACACCGGAAGAGGAACAAGCTAACATTAGCATCGGATTCGGGTGGTCTAATGCTAAAAGGAGCAGCAAATTGCGGCGCGCTCAGACGGGTTTCGATAAGTTATCTTAAGCTAACACTAACAGTAAGTCAAATGAGTAATAAAAAAGAGCTAATTTTAAAACAACAACACATTACAGATACTGGCTGTGCAGAGGGCGTAAACAGACCTTTGAAGGGTGTGGACTTCAAAACTCGTATCGGAAACCGGTCGTTCAAAACGAAAGTTAAAAATGGCAGAATTAAAAAGGGTATAATTAATTATCTAAGAATTATTTTGTGTATTAAAATGAATTAATATTGTCAAGATAGCACACAGACATAACATAAAATTTTTAAATACTTACATGTGGTCCCATTTAAGAATTACATACCCAAAGTTGGGTAAAAAAAAACATTAAAAAGTGAATTTTGAATATTTGGTCCCCTTTAAAGGGACGTTCTATTTCAATACAGGGAGCTGAATTGTGGAACTGTTTGGGAAATGATGTTAAAAATGTAAATTCAGTGCTTACGTTTAAAAAAATGATCAAAACTAAACTGTTAACAAAATACTAAAACTTTCAGTTAAGTGTTTAAAGCTGGGGTATGTAACATTGTAATGTAGTCTGTAACTTTTCAAACAATATATTTTTAACATTATTTCTTCACTCTGTCACGATCTACTGACAGACTGATGTTAGACAAAGTAATCTCTGAAAAAAACTATAGTCCCCTTGCTTCTCTATCAGCATTTATAAAAACACTGAAAACACAGAGTGACCAGGACACTGACCAGCCAATAAAAACAGAGTTGTTTGTCACGCCCCAACCCACGCCCCCGCCTGTCACAGCCTCAGCGCCGCGGCTCGTTCTCATTCAAAGGATTGCAAAGCGATAAAGGACTGATTTTTATGTGACATAAATGTATTAAATATCCCTTCTTCATCCCAGAGCTGGACTTTTATTTAGGTTTTTTTTGCCAAAAGTCAAGTGATCGCTTCATCCTCCACTCACAGGAATGAGGAAATGGATTTGTCACCACTCACGAGCGAAATAAATCATGTCCAAATTGGCTGGTGATGCTCTGCTTTTGTGTTGTTGGACGAGTGATTCATGGTTTTATTATATTTTTTAAACAGTTATATTATCATATAAACACAGAACTTTGCAGCGCAGAGACAGGACATGTAGTGGGGGCGGAGCGTTCCAGACATTCCAAACCTGCGCTGACAGACATGAGGAAATCACGAGCGAGTTAAATTATGTCCAACGTTGCTTCGTGAACCTCTGCTGATTTCTGCTGGTTTTTGTGTTGTTGGACAAGTGCTCCATGGTTTTATAATATTTTTAAAAGGTTTTATTAACATATAATCACAGAACTTTGCAGCGCAGACAGGACATGTGGTGGGGCGGAGCATTCCAAACCTGCACTGACAGAAAGAGGAAATCATGAGCAAATTAAATTATGTCCAACGTTGTTTCTTGAAGCTCTGATGATTTCTGCTGGGTTTTGTGTTGTTGGACAAGTGCTCTGTGGTTTTATTATATTTTTAAAAGGTTTTTATAACATATAATCACATAATATTGAAGCGTTCCGAGCAGACACACAGCATGGGGTGGAGCAGAACTCAAGTCCAGCAGAGCACGGACTGTGGCTCCCCCTCTGAGCCATATATAGCTCTGAGGGGGAGGGAGCAGAATGCTTTTCTGCGCTGAAAATATTTCTAAGTCCCAGAGTGTTACAGAAATCGCATACTATACCTTTAATGTTCTAGATATTTGTAGATTGTAAAAAGTTACACTTTTTGCTCTGTTACTCATAGAAGAAAAATTAACATTAACAAAAGGAGGGGTACTTTTAACACAAGTTTCATTCAAAAACAAAAGTTGGTCCTAACTTAAAGAGGAGCCACTTGCTCCCACACACAAAAGTCAGGGTAGGGCTGAAAGGCGTCAAGCTGACCCTGAAGCTTGTTAGTGTTTCAGCTTCCTATGTTCCTACAGGAACGTGACATTTCTCCGATTCATTTTTTTAATTGATCTGCCGTGAACCGACTGTGGAACTTAATAGACAGCTGAGCTGCGTGTGTTTGTAAGAGCGAGGGAGACGCAGGCTGCAACCGGCAGCACGCGCAGCGGCTGCTCAGAGCGGGGTGGGGAGGGGGAGACATTTGAGCTCTCTGTACCTGAGAGCAGGGGGGGGAGAAGCTGACACGAGTTGTTTGTTTTTAGCATTTTAGCTATGGACAGAATTTCTAGGTGCAGCCAAGGTGTTGAGAGGATCCGGTTTGGTGGCCTTAGAATCTCTTCTCTGTTTTTTGCAGATGATGTGGTCCTATTGGCTTCATCAGTTCGTGATCTACAGCTTTCGCTGGAGCGGTTTGCAGCTGAATGTGATGCGGCCGGGATGAGGATCAGTTCCTCCAAATCCGAGGCCATGGTCTTGAGCCGGAAAAGGGTAGCATGCCTTCTCCAGGTCGGGGAGGAGGTCCTGCCCCAAGTGGAGGAGTTTAAGTATCTCGGGTCTTGTTCACGAATGAGGGAAAACTGGAGCGTGAGATCGATAGGCGGATAGGTGCAGCGTCCGCAGTGAAGCGGGCGCTGTACCGGTCTGTCGTGGTGAAGAGAGAGCTGAGTCAAAAGGCAAAGCTCTCAATTTACCGATCGATCTACGTTCCCACCCTCATCTATGGTCATGAGCTTTGGGTTATGACCGAAAGAACGAGATCTCGGATACAAGCGGCTGAAATGAGTTTTCTCCGCAGGGTGTCTGGACTCTCCCTAAAGCTAGATTCATACTTGACGCGCCGCGCAGCGCGCGAGGGTGCGCGCTCCAAAAGTGACGCAATTTCACAGTCCCCGCCCCTGCGCGTTGGCCCCGCGCAGGGGATTAGCGCGTGCCGTGCACCTCTGAATTTTTGAAACTCCGCAAGCCCTGCGCGCGCGCGGTGGGCGCTACGATTTGATTGACAGGTCCTCACCGACAGCCTTCACCCTCTTCACGCCGGAGCCTGCAGCTGTTTGCGCCGCTGTGGTCGTGGAGACGGAGTCGCGACGCATGGAGGAATGTTTTGTGACACAAAATGTATTAAATTATCCTTCATTCCTGATCTGGAGTCGGACTTTTCTTTTGTTTTTTCGCCAAAAGTCACGTGATCGCTTTCTCCTCCGCTGACTCCATGCATTAAAACCGCAAATAAAGACAACAGTTCAGCACGCGAGCAGAAAGCTATTTGTTTTTGTTGTGTGACGTCAAACAGTTCTTCTTCTACGGTAGATTTCTTCTTCTACACCTTTCTTGCAACATATGCACAGGTTTTAGAGGGTACTGCCTCCTGCTGGTCCGTAAAAGAACAGCACTTTGCCATGCGTCAACCATAAATACAGAGGCGACACTATAAACTCATTTTGCCGCACGGCTGTGTGCACGCGCGGCGCGCGCGCTCCAGCCTGCGGACCAAAGCGAAAGTCTAACTCAGCCTTTAGAGATAGGGTGAGAAGCTCAGTCATCCGGGAGGGACTCGGAGTAGAGCCGCTGCTTCTCCACATCGAGAGGAGCCAGTTGAGGTGGCTCGGGCATCTGGTTAGGATGCCTCCTGGACGCCTCCCTGGTGAGGTGTTCCGGGCATGTCCCACCGGGAGGAGACCCAGAGGAAGACCCAGGACACGCTGGAGGGACTATGTTTCTCGGCTGGCCTGGGAACGCCTTGGGATTCCCCCAGAGGAGCTGCTCCAAGTGGCTGGGGAGAGGGAAGTCTGGGCCTCCCTACTTAGGCTGCTACCCCCGCGACCCGACCCCGGATAAGCGGAAAAAAATGGATGGATGGATGGATGGTATTGCACGCAGACTGGTGGAGGGAGGTGCACAGTTCTGTTTTGTCGTTTGAAGCGCTCGGTTGTTAAGGGGGTGGGGCGTTCTGACGTATTACGTCATGAAATTAGCATATCATGATATAACTTTTTTTGCCCGGGCAAGCTGTTTTTACTGGTATTATCGTGAACGATATGATATGGCCTAGCCCTAGTGTGAATTAGAGAGTTGCTTTGCTGCCCAAGAGAGACCGCTCAGAGCTTTGTGAGGAGCATGGAGCCTGTACACCTGATAAACTCCAAGGCCTCCTCCTCCGTTGTCTGTAAGCTAGAAAGTAGAGGTCATCTTGACCTCATCTTTTTCTGATAAGCATTATAAAAAGGACTTCTTTATACTGTCCTTAGGCAGACTTTGTGACCGGAGCTTCAATGTAACGTCTGTGTAAGGCTGTTTTGAACTCTGCCCTCTTGTAAGTAAACTTGTCATATTTGTAGTATAGTTTGACCCCAAGTGGCAGACCGGACAGATAAACAGAAACAGAGTTATCAAAAATAATATTTTATTCACAGGTGCGGGAGCTGCAGAGGGAGAAGAGGACAATGGTGAATAATGGATCTGTTAAATTGAGATCTCTTAAAGGAACTGATAGTCATACCTAGGGGTGTAACGAGATCTCGTTGTACGAGATCTCGCGATATTAAACTCCCGCGATATCTCTCGTTGAGAGGTAACTTTGTCTCGCGAGTCGCTATCGCTAATGCTAGCAGAGCCCCTAGCAAGTCAGCGTCACGGACAGCATGGCTTCGCCGGATGAAGTTGTTATAGAAGATGCCCCAACTACTGATGGAGGGTCCCTGTGCCGCAGACGCCTCTACATTGATGGAGGGTCCCAACGCTGCCCCGGATGTAAAGACACACTTGTGTAAACACCGGTGTGACCGGTGTTGCCAGATAGAGTCCCACCCACCCAAAGCACTCTTTACCCGCAAAAGTCAGAAGGAAAATCGCGGTGAACCGCCCAATCTGGCAACACCGGTGACGGCTGCAGATTCAGTGCTGATGCGGAAATTTAGCGCACGCCTTTAGCCTGGCCCTCGCCTTCCTGCACAGCTCCGCTCAATTCTCATTTCCCTTCACTGCACAGTCTGGGATTCCTCCCATAGACAACGATTTCTCCGGCCGATTTTTGACCGGACCAATCAGAGAGCAGAAGGCGGAGTTTTGAACGACGTCGACTGACGTCGTCATTCAAAATGGCTGCCGCCACGAAGGAATTTTCAACAAAACAAGGTAAAAAACTATTATTTCTCTGCTGAGAAAAAATATATTTCATAGCTGACGTTATATCAGAAGTGTTCCTGAGCTTAACAGTTCCTAAATCAATTCACGAAATGGTCAAATCTGCTGGATATTAAATAGTTTCGGTTTGATATTTTCCAAACAGCCTCGGGTGCGCTACGAAAATAAATGATAAAAAATCGAATTTTATCTCAAATGTTTCATCTAGGCCAACAGTCAGTAAATTAAAGACATATAATTACACACTGGTGGCAGAAAAAATATCCACCGAGTGGTTTCTGAGCAATTTATCTGATAGCCTGGACCTCGCCAGGCTAAACTAACAAAACTCTGCCTCCTGTTCTCTGATTGGTCCATTCAAAAATCTCCAGGAGAAATCGTTGTCTATGGCAGAGATGCCAGACCCTAGTACAGTACAAAGCGAAGTGAAGGACAAGGGTCTGGTTTAAACCAGGCTAGCACGCCTTAGTTAATATTTATGTTCAATTTTTGGAAAGTCCTGCGTGAATATCTATTTTTTTTAAACAAAGTTGAACGTTCTAAGGTCTAAGGAGATTCAATCAGTAAAATGAAGACATCAGTTGAGTTTGTAATACATGTTAAAACAGAATAAAAGCCTTTTTGCGGCATAAAACCGATCTTTGAAGTTTTCTTGAACTAATATTAAAATCTCGTCTCGTTCTCGCAAACTCTGTAATTTGTCTCGTCTCGTCTCGAGAGATTTATGTATCGTTACACCCCTAGTCATACCTGCAAATTAGTCACCTTTCGGCGGAAATCGCCATTTTCAAAGCAAAATATATAATTTACGTGATTCATGTAAATCCGATGAGTTTTTGTTTTGGGGGAGAGGGGGAGGGTGGGGTCAGCCCCGTGACAGATTACTGTATAAGGCATAATTTCCCACTGACTGGATTTTAAGACACAGCAAGGCATCTTGTCGACAATAAAACATCTTTGTTGGAGCGCGAGATTTAGCCAATCACAGTCTCAAGACAGACGATGGTGGGCAGGTACGACAGCGAAATCTTTGAACTGAATAAGGCCCTGTTTACACGGACACTGTGTGGGGGAAACGCAACTTTTGGGTATGTTAATTAGGTTGAAAGTTTTGCGTTGACATGGGCGAATTCTGTGGATACGACTCTCTCTCCCCCACCCCCCGTCCTCATGACTTTACTGTAGTTACCATGCTGGGCCATTAGATAGCGCTGTGATTTTTGGAACCTTCACTACTGCGCATGTGTGCTGCCTGAGGTAAACAGAGCACACGAGGCAGCCTGTTTTCCTCTCTGGCTAAAAGTTCAGCTACTACAAGTTGTTGTCAACAAGTTAACAACAAGTTAAAGCTGGAATTTGGATAAGGGTCAACAGATTTGACACCAAGTGGGACCCGCTTCATCTAACAAGCTCCACACCAGTTGCTGACTGGACCGGAACCGAGTCAACATGTCTGACTTTAGTCCATGAGAATCAGCTGATTTCCAGCAGCGCTACAAGGTAAACAATGTTCTTAATAATGTTTCCTTGTGTTTAGTTCGATCACAGAACAACCAACTGAGGTTTTATTTTTATTTTTTTCCTGCGAGGTCGAAGCTGTTCCACGAAGCGGACCGGCGGTTCGGATGTGGGTCCAGTTTCCACCAGGATGAAAACAACAGAGTCCAGTTCATTAAAGTTCGGTTAACGTGTTTTTAAAAGTGTTCAATTTAATTCTCAGTGTTTGTGACATGAGTTTGTGGTGTTGAATAAATAAATAAATTAAAAATCAACCTGGTGTCTTCATTTTCAGCAGCATGTTAGGCATGACGTAACGAGTCCAGATAGCTTCATTTAGCTCAGATAAATGTAAATATCTCCCACGCTAACATAAATACTGTTTATTATTGTTAAACTGTTAATATATAGCACATTTAGTATGTTATAGTGCAGCGTGACACGTGAAATGTCCGACTGCCTCGTTAACAGACAACTGGATCCAGGCAGCTGGCTCTCTTCCAACACAGATGCAGGTAAGGTGTAGAATAATTAAATATGAGAATCAAAATATATTCCATCAGCTATAGTTCAGAAAGTGGTGCGTGTGTCCACTGTCCAGTCCACCGCCATTGTTAAAATGCCGGCTGTCTGCGCGTGCGTGCTGCGTGCATGTGTTCAAACAAAAGCTCCACGGGAGATGTTTACATTATCAACGGGGGGTCAGCGAAAAACTTCCACCTTGAGAGCAGGGTCAGAAAAGTATCGGAGTCAAAGAGGGGGGCCAGCAGCGTCGTGTAGGCGATAAGCAAAGTCGCAAAGAGAAAGTAGCGGTTACACTCAAAATATGCGCCGTGTAAACTGGCCCTAAAGTAAATAAAATAAAAACTCCGCAGCGCGAGTTGAACAGGGTGAAACGGGAGGCGGAAGCAGATTAGAGGCTGTGTTTTCAAAGGAAAATAAGACAATTTTACAAATGACCGACGCAAAGAAAATTGTTCGACCAAGTCCTCTAAAGTGTGGGAGTTCCACACTTCATAAAAATTTTTTAAAAAAAAACCTGTGCGACATGCAGTTTTGAAAAGTCACGACACAGGAGAACCACAGAGATCAACGTAAACATGACCGAGTCATAAAATAACAACATCAGCAGTAAGTCTCTGTATGTCAAAAAAGGCGTTCAATACAGGAACAACTGGACTTTATTTGTAACAGTAAGACGTTTCGCTTCTCATCCGAGGAGCTTTATCAATTCAGTGAGCAGACTGTGAGAGAGATAAGTTATAAACAGGATAAGCCACTGACACGCACCAACATATGTAAATTGGAAGCTAACACCCACACATACTTGGGATAACACGTACCTGTGACCCATTCAAAGTTCAGTGTTCAGTCTCTGTATGTCCTAATTATATTGGGATATGTTAATAAATGTATTTTTTCCTAAAGTCAAAAGTCGTTAAAGAGCAAAATTTTCCTTGTGCTGTAGATGAGAAAGAACGCATTGTCTGGAAAGTAAAATAGTTAAAATCAGTGATGGCGGATGATGTTCTGAGTCTATCACTAAATCAGAAAACTGTAAAAAGCCCCTCCTAAATTCACTGTTGGTGGTTATTAAAATGTCACCTGTTCATTGGGTAAAGTTAATATTCTTATTTAAATGTGCAGTTGAGTGTCACCATTGTTTAGTAAAATTGCATGTTGTGTTTTAAATAAAACAAAATAAAAAAATAACAAAATAAAAGTCAATTGCACCACTAAAGTCACTGTGATAAATTGTCACATTAATTTCATTATCTTAGCCACAGGAGTGAGTTTAAAAACAGGATGATGTCTATATGAACTAGTTGAATGAGGTGTCTCTAAAATATCCTGATGCATGATCAATAATAATTTCAACAATTTTTTAATCTGTCCACAGGACCTGACTTTATTTTGTTAGATGTCTCTAAAATAGTTATTGAATCAAGTGTTTACATGTAGGTAAACATAGATGTTTAACAACTTGTTAAAGTACACCAGAATGCAGGAAATGGCATCTACTTTTCAAAATTTTCGGGCAAAACTTTTAAAGAGGCACTAAATGCCCTGTGGAGCTTTAACTCCGTCCCAAGTCCAGGATCAAAATCTTCAACAAAATGGGCGTTCCGATAGACTGTAGAGCACATATGTCAGAGTCCCGGCCCGCGAATTAAATATTTATGGCCCCCTGAATGATATTTAATTACTATTAGAAACGGCCCGCAGGCCACAGCCGCCCGCTGGTGTTTTGCGCGCACCAAAACTACATTCCCCACAATGCAACGGTAGCAGGGGTGGGGCCAATCCATTTGTGTCTCGAACCCAGAAGAAGAAGACCCACCTCACTTCACATTCAGGAAATCCAGTTAGTTGGCCAGCTCCAGCGTGTGTGAGTGAGTAGCACTGTAGCTAACAGCTAGCCAACTTTTTATCGTAACATGTCCTCTGTGTGGAAGTATTTTACACTAAACACCGCAAGACAGCAACGTCTGCAGAGCCATAGCGCCACAGGTCAGGTCAGGTTAGTTTTACGTTGGACATTCGAGTGGGACGCCACTCGCTGAACCGAAACAGGGAGACCGACAGCGGCCAGCCGCGTCTAGTCCTACCCGCTGTCTGACCGTCTCATATGATGGGACAGGCGGAGAGCGGCTGACCGGATTGAACAATAAAAACACACCGCTGAAGCCCCAGAGCTAGAATGTTCACCGATAAGTTGCTAAACTTTATCATAATTAATGACCAACAGCTATCAGCTGTAGATAATGAAGGATTTTGCAGCTTGATACTTGCAGCCAACAGTAAACAATCATAAAAAAGCATATTAATTAAAAACCATAAGAAAACTGTATTAAAAACACAAAACATAAACAGCTACATTATAAAACAATGTAAAATACTAAAATCAAGAACATGTCTGTGTTGATTTATGCCAAGAACTTAGCAGATGTAAAGCTATTTAACATTGTATTTAATTAATTTATTAATTCATTTAAAAGAGAAAACAAAACCTAAACGGCTGCATTATAAAACAATGTAAAATACTAAAATCAGGAACATGTCTGTGTTGATTTATGCCAAGAACTTAGCAGATGTAAAGCTATTTAACATTGTATTTAATTAATTTATTAATTCATTTAAAAGAGAAAACAAAACCTAAACGGCTGCATTATAAAACAATGTAAAATACTAAAAGCAGGAACATGTCTGTGTTGATTTATGCCAAGAACTTAGCAGATGTAAAGCTATTTAACATTGTATTTAATTCATTTATTAATTCAAGAGACAAAATAAA
>JBBPBX010068533.1:0-19098 GCA_038048925.1 Garcialebias charrua
CCGGCGTAAAACTAACTTGACCGCGGTTTAATGTGACGCAGATGTGTTTATATAGCTCTGCTCTGCAAACATTGAACGTTGTTGTCTTGCGGTGTTGAGTGTAAAATATTTCCGTGACACAACGCACATGTTACGATGAAAAGTCGGCTAGCTGCTAGCATGCACTCACCAGTGTTGTCCGAATCGATCTTGCCACAGGAACAAGCGTCCAAGCTCCATGTAAACAATCCATCTTGCAACAGGAACAAGCGTCCAGCTCCATGTAAACAATCCATCTTGCAACAGAAACAAGCGTCCAGCTCCATGTAAACAATCCATCTTGCGAACAGGAACAAGCGTCCAGCTCCATGTAAACAATCCATCTTGCGAAAGAAACAAGCGTCCAGCTCCATGTAAACAATCCATCTTGCGAAAGAAACAAGCGTCCAGCTCCATGTAAACAATCCATGAACAAACGACCCGCTCTTTCCAAACGATGTCAAAACAAACCCAACAGAGTACTCAGTCAGCCCCTCACGCTTGTAGCTGCCTGCAAACTATGAACTGGATTTCCTGAATGTGAGGCGGGTCTTGTTACTCTGGGTTCATGAGACACGCCTCCGTTCAGGAAATCCATTCCATAGTTTGAAGCCAACGTGCATCATGGGTTGGATCGATACGTAAACAAGGCTGGTATCGGTATGTGCCATGAGCATTGGTTCCGCTTCTGCTCGGAGGGCGGGCCAGGGTCCATCTTACACGGGCACGGGCCCGTGAGTAGAACCGCCACAGACTTTGGCTTCTCTGAAGACAAACCGCTAAAATATAACGTTTTAAATGGCTAAATTGGACGGATGCCTTTGCATCTTCGTCCATTGTATCAATGTGCGCAGTTGACGGAGTCTGTGTCTGACGTCATAATCGCGCGACGGGAAAATCCATATTTATCATGTGAAAAATAGGCGCTAATTTTAAACTATTTTTGAGAGGAATTTTAATTAATTTAACATTGTTTTGGCAAAAACGATCAGAGGTCAATCTTAATATATATATATGTTGTGCCATTTTATGGAAAGTCAAAAGATGATGTCAGTGGAGCTTTAACAAGTCTATTATATAAGTAGGAGCGAGGCCATTCAGAGCTTTAAAAACAAATAATAAAAGTTTAAAATCTATCCTAAAACGGACAGGAAGCCAATGTAGTGAGAATAAAACAGGTGTGATGTGGTCCCATCTAGGAGTGTTGGTTAAAAGGCGAGCTGCTGCATTCTGAACAAGCTGGAGGCGGCTCAGTGTTGACTGAGGCACACCAACATACAGAGCGTTACAATAATCGAGCCTAGAACTGATAAAAGCATGAACAGCCTTCTCCAAGTCACAACGGTTTAAAAAGGGTTTGACCTTTTTTAAAAGACGTAAATAAAAAAATCCAGACCGGACAACAGAGGCGATGTGTTTGTCAAAATGTAAAGCCTTATCAAAGGTCACTCCAAGGTTTTTCACACTGTCACTGAAGTTAATATTCACATTTCCCAGGCCAGTTGCATCTTTGTTACCAAATAAAATCCATTCTGTTTTACTGTCATTTAAAAATAGGAAGTTATTGTTTAGCCAATGTTTGATTTCAGAGATGCAGTCAAAGAGAGAACACATTGGGTTACTGGATCCAGGCCTTAATGGTAAATAGATCTGCAAATCATCTGCATAAAAATGAAAGTTGACATTGTGTTGTCTTATAATAGATCCAAGTGGCAACATGTACAAGGAAAAGAGCAGAGGGTTCTTGACTTATCTTCTACATCTTCTACTTCTATCTTCTTATCGCCTACAGAATTCAGTACAAAACTGCTCTCATCACACATCAATGCTTACATGGAGCTTCACCAGATTATCTGAAGGATATTCTTATTCCATACTCATCCACCCGGTCGCTGCGGTCACAGAACAGTAATCTCCTTCACATTCCGAGAACCAAATTAAGGACCATGGGAGACCGGGCTTTCAGTGTGGCTGCCCCCCGCCTGTGGAACTCTCTTCCTGACTGTCTGAGAGCCCCACAGTCTGTGGTTGACTTTAAGAGCGGCTTGAAGACCTTTCTTTTCAACCGAGCATACTCTACCTCCTCATGATTCTACTTTTGATCTTAGTTGATACTGTTATTGATTTTACTTGTTTTATTACTTGTTTTATTGACATTTAATTCTGTTGCACTTTGTAGCACTTTGAGATTTTCATTAATGAAAAGTGCGTTATAAATTGAATTCATTATTATTATTATTATTATTATCTTGCTAACAAACAGCTAACAAACACAGAGCTAAAAGAAGTTACATCCAGACCAGGAGGCGGACAGTCAGTCCGAGCAGAGATTTTTTTCGGACACATGAGCTGGAAACGGTCGGTGTACTCCTCTGGAAGTGTCCCCCTAGTGGACAAAAGTGGTACTGCACCATTTTCTGCCAAAAAGAAAAACGGTCATAACTGAGCCAAAAATTGGTCTAAAAATATGGGAAAAAAATCCATAAATAGCTCGCACCGGTGTATAGGTTGCAGGCCTTGAAAAAAAACCTAAAAAGGTGCGACCTATACACCGGAAAATACGGTAAATACAACCAAAACAAATGCGCAGTTCTCTTACCTCATACGGAGCCATCTCAGCTGCCTTGTGTGAAAAACAACATTCTCCATGGTCTTCTGCCTCATCTTCTGCTCATGTTGAGTCCATTGTTGAAAAATGTTTGTTTGGCACATGTGCCACAGACAAAACAGAAATCCTAAAACTGCTAAAATTTGACGCCACTCCATTTTTGATTTATTCCCAGAAGTAAGTTGCACTCAGTGTCTCCTTCAGAGGTTTTCGTGTTGTTTCCTTCAGTAGTTCTTGGTCCAGCGCCATCACAGGCGAGGTGGGGGAACAGGTTGGCTCAACTGACTCAGTGCAGTGTGTCA
Organism: Garcialebias charrua; assembly: GCA_038048925.1. Lineage (NCBI taxonomy): Eukaryota > Metazoa > Chordata > Actinopteri > Cyprinodontiformes > Rivulidae > Garcialebias > Garcialebias charrua. The sequence goes on from JBBPBX010068533.1 coordinate 2,929, forward strand.
ATGCAAACTGCACCAGCTGAAAATGTAAAGACATTTTTCGAATTTTGGTCCCCAATCGAACCGAGCCTATCAGGTGTGAAAACGACCTAATCATTTGTGTGTGTGTACTTGTTTATGTTGCTTTGCGAGGACCATTTTTGAACACATATTACACTGTGAGGACCAACTGCTCTTTGCGAGGACCAAAGCCCAGTCCCCATAAGGTTCAAGTGTTATTGGTGGGTTAGGGGTTAGGTTTAGGGTTAGGTATGTACTGGTAATGGTTAAGGTCAGGGTTAGGCTATATTAATGAATGAAAATGAATGGAAGTCAATGCAAAATCCCTGTACAAGTAAAGGTAGAAAAACAAACTTGTGTGCGTGCGTGTGTACATAGGGATCCCATCTCTGGTGTGTTCACATGCAGCCTCGTGTGCAGACTCTTGTATCAGGCTTGAAATTAAAACCTTATGCGGAACAGGCTCATGATTGGAGTGGAATTAAAACAAAAGGCAGAGGATCAGAGTGAATTAAAAGGAGAGAGGAGAGAATGGGAGCTGGAGGAAAGGAGGCGTCGTCTGGGAGGGGAAGGAGCAAGCGCCTGGCTCCACTGCCGTCCAACCGCTTGTGTCTCTGGGATGATTCTTATCAGAATGTCAGGCGGACCTTTCCGTTGACTTGCTCCTGTCAGCAGTCTGGTTAAATGTGAGAGCAATTAGGGAAATTGGCAAAGTCAAAGAAACGTCTCAAAGACACCTAACTGAAAAGCTGGGACGAGCTGGAGTGCAGATGTGCACGGGGAAAAATGTCTCACGCATACACGGGAACACGTCTCTTCACACACATACTCACCACCTCCTTTGATGATAAAGCTCCTGTCAATTATGGCTTGTTGCCACTTCACTTCTGTTATGTACTTTAGATCTCATTGAATTACTTAAAAACATGTATTGTGTATTTCTACAGCATGTTTAGAAAATGTTTTCCGGTACTTGCCGTGCTGAGCCGTGTTCTGAAGGCATTCCCCTGCTCTCACCTCTCTTAACCCTGAGCATGGAACATCTGCCTTCTCCATTCAGTAAACGATGCTGCTTTAATAATAGCTCTGGGCATATTGCCTTGGGGAAAAAAGTGTGACGGGGGTGGGGGGGGTGGACATTTGGCTGGACCCCCAGCTCTCTAATTTGTATTCTCTCCCAGCGATGTACGGGAGTGTTCTCACTGGTCAGCCATACCCTTTTTGTAGAACAGTCTTGACCTGTTCCCAGTGCAAAGTGTGTGTTTGTATGGATTGTTGATTTAATTTTTGAAGATATGGGACTCTGTTGCTGACTTTATTCTCATTAAAAGGCAACAAGGAATTTTTGGACAATTAATTATTCAGGTTTTTGTGTTGGATAATTATCCAGGTTTTTGATTTAATTATTGAAGATATGGGACTCTGTTGCTGACTTTATTCACATTAAAAGGCAACAAGGAATTTTTGGACAAGTAATTATTCAGGTTTTTGTGGTGGACATAAACAGTGATTTAAATCTAACCTACTTTTATTTTTAGAGGGATTTTTGTAGCAACTTTACTTATCAGAATAATTATTAGTTCTTAGTGTCATGTCTTTATTTTTTTAAATCATTGGTATGAAAAAACAACAAATTTCGTTCTGAGTGGTTGGATATTTATGTGTTTATTAAAATAACTGTTGTATCACATTTTGCCTGATTTCCTGTGACAGAACCCCCTTGATGATATTGTGAATTCCGCTTTAAATCAAGTTGAATTTTACACACATATAAATATGTTGGCCTTGACAACAACTGCAGAGGGTTCCGTCCACATATAAATAGTTTGGCCTTGACGATGCTTTGAAGCTGCGGAGTGTTCCACCACATATAAATAGGTTGGCCTTGTCAATGCTTTGAAGCTACGGAGTGTTCCGCCCACATACAAATAGGTTGGCCTTGACAACACTTTAAAGCTGTGGAGTGTTCATCCCACATATAAATAGTTTGGCCTTGAGAAGGCTTTGAAGCTACGAAGTGTTCCGCCCACATATAAATATGTTGGCCTTGACAACAACTGCAGAGGGTTCCGTCCACATATAAATAGTTTGGCCTTGACAATGCTTTGAAGCTGCAGAGTTTTCCACCCACATATAAATAGGTTGGCCTTGACAACACTTTAAAACTGTGGAGTGTTCCACCCACATATAAATAGTTTGGCCTTGAGAAGGATTTGAATTCCGCCCACATATAAATATGTTGGCCTTGACAACAACTGCAGAGGGTTCCGTCCACATATAAATAGTTTGGCCTTGACAATGCTTTGAAGCTGCGGAGATTTCCACCCACATATAAATAGGTTGGCCTTGACAATGCTCTGAAGCTGCGGAGTGTTCTGCCCACATATAAATATGTTGGCCTTGACAACAACTGCAAAGGGTTCCGTCCACATATAAATAGTTTGGCCTTGACAATGCTTTGAAGCTGCGGAGTGTTCTGCCCACATACAAATAGGTTGGCCTTGACAACACTTTAAAGCTGTGGAGTGTTCATCCCACATATAAATAGTTTGGCCTTGAGAAGGCTTTGAAGCTACGGAGTGTTCCGTCCACATATAAATAGCTTGGCCTTGACAACACTTTGAAGCTACAGAGTGTTCCGTCAACATATAAATAGGATGGCCTTGACAATGCTTTGAAGCTGTAGAGTTTTCCATCCACATATAAATAGGTTGGCCTTGACAAAGTTTTGAAGCTACGGAGTGTTCCGCCCACATATAAATAGGTTGGCCTTGACAATGCTTTGAAGCTGCGGATTGTTCTGCCCCCATATAAATAGGTTGGCTTTGACAATGCTTTGAAGCTACAGAGATGTCCGCCCACATATAAATATGTTGGCCTTGACAAAGCATTTAAACTACGAATTGTTCCACCCACATATAAATAGGTTGGCCTTGACAACACTTTGAAGCTGCAGAGTATTCCATCCATATATAAATAGATTGGCCTTGGCAAAGTTTTGAAGCTGCAGAGTTTTCTGCTCACATATAAATAGGTTGGCCTTGACAACACTTTAAAGCTGTGGAGTGTTCGCCCACCTATAAATAGGTTGGCCTTGACAACGCTTTGAAGATGTGGAGTGTTCGACCCACATATAAATGCGTTGACCTTGAGAATGTTTTAAATGTTAGGAGTGTTCTACCCACATATAAATAGGTTGGTCTGGACAATGCTTTGAAGCTGTGCAATGTTCCGCCCACATATTAATAGGCTTACCTTGACAACACATTGAAGCTGCGGAGTGTTCCACCTACATATAAATAATTTGGCCTTGAGAAGGCTTTGAAGCTACGGAGTGTTCCGCCTACATACAAATAGGTTGGCCTTGAAACCACTTTAAAGCTGTGGAGTGTTCATCCCACATATAAATGATTTGGCCTTGAGAAGACTTTGAAGCTACAGAGTGTTCCACCCACATATATATAGGTTGGCTTTGACAACAGCTGCGGAGGGTTCCGTCCACATATAAATAGGTTGGCCTTGACAATGCTTTGAAGCTACGGAGTGTTCCGCCCACATAGAAATAGGTTGGCCTTGACAACAGCTGCGGAATATTTGCCCACTTATAAATAGGTAACCTTGACAACACAATGGATCAGTAGAGTGTTCCGCCCACATATTAATAGGTTGGCCTTGACAACACTTTGAAGCTGCATAGTATTCCATCCCTATATAAATAGGTTGGCCTTGACAAAGTTTTGATGCTGCGGACTGTTCCGCTCACATATAAATAAGTTGGCCTTGACAACATTTTAAAGCTGAGGAGTGTTCAACCACCTATAAATAGGTTGGCCTTGACAACGCTTTGAAGATGCGGAGTGTTCGGCCCACATATAAATACGTTGGCCTTGAGAATGTTTTAAATCTTATGAGTGTTCTACCCACATATAAATAGGTTGGTCTGGACAATGCTTTGAAGCTGTGCAATGTTCCGCCCAGATATTAATAGACCCACCTTGACAACACATTGAAGCTACGGAGTGTTCTGCCCACATACAAATAAGTTAGCCTTGACAACACTTTAAAACTGTGGAGTGTTCCACCCACATATAAATAGGTTAGCCTTGAGAAGGATTTGAATTCTGCCCAAATATAAATATGTAGCCTTGACAAGAACTGCAGAGGGTTCCGTCCACATATAAATAGTTTGGCCTTGACGATGCTTTGAAGCTGTGGAGTGTTCCACCACATATAAATAGGTTGGCCTTGTCAATGCTTTGAAGCTACGGAGTGTTCCGCCCACATACAAATAGGTTGGCCTTGACAACACTTTAAAGCTAAGGAGTGTTCATCCCACATATAAATAGATTGGCCTTGAGAAGGCTTTGAAGCTACGAAGTGTTCCGCCCACATATAAATATGTTGGCCTTGACAACAACTGCAGAGGGTTCCGTCCACATATAAATAGTTTGGCCTTGACAATGCTTTGAAGCTGCAGAGTTTTCCACCCACATATAAATAGGTTGGCCTTGACAACACTTTAAAACTGTGGAGTGTTCCACCCACATATAAATAGTTTGGCCTTGAGAAGGATTTGAATTCTGCCCACATATAAATATGTTGGCCTTGACAACAATTGCAGAGGGTTCCGTCCACATATAAATAGTTTGGCCTTGACAATGCTTTGAAGCTGCGGAGTGTTCCACCACATATAAATAGGTTGGCCTTGTCAATGCTTTGAAGCTACGGAGTGTTCCGCCCACATACAAATAGGTTGGCCTTGACAACACTTTAAAGCTGTGGAGTGTTCATCCCACATATAAATAGTTTGGCCTTGAGAAGGCTTTGAAGCTACGAAGTGTTCCGTCCACATATAAATATGTTGGCCTTGACAACAACTGCAGAGGGTTCCGTCCACATATAAATAGTTTGGCCTTGACAATGCTTTGAAGCTGCGGAGATTTCCACCCACATATAAATAGGTTGGCCTTGACAATGCTCTGAAGCTGCGGAGTGTTCTGCCCACATATAAATATGTTGGCCTTGACAACAGCTGCAAAGGGTTCCGTCCACATATAAATAGTTTGGCCTTGACAATGCTTTGAAGCTACGGAGTGTTCTGCCCACATACAAATAGGTTGGCCTTGACAACACTTTAAAGCTGTGGAGTGTTCATCCCACATATAAATAGTTTGGCCTTGAGAAGGCTTTGAAGCTACGGGTTTTTCCGTCCACATATAAATAGGTTGGCTTTGACAACAGCTGCAGAGAGTTCCGTCCACATATAAATAGGTTGGCCTTGACAATGCTTTGAAGCTGGGGAGTGTTCCGCCCACATATAAATAGGTTGGCCTTCACAACACTTTAAAGCTGTAGAGTGTTCTGCCCATATATACATAGTTTATTCTTGAGAAGGCTTTGAAGCTGTAGAGTGTTCCGCCCACATATAAATAGTTTGGCCTTGACAATGCTTTGAAGTTGCGGAGATTTCCACCCACATATAAATAGGTTGGCCTTGACAATGCTCTGAAGCTGCGGAGTGTTCTGCCCACATATAAATATGTTGGCCTTGACAACAACTGCAAAGGGTTCCGTCCACATATAAATAGTTTGGCCTTGACAATGCTTTGAAGCTGCGGAGTGTTCTGCCCACATACAAATAGGTTGGCCTTGACAACACTTTAAAGCTGTGGAGTGTTCATCCCACATATAAATAGTTTGGCCTTGAGAAGGCTTTGAAGCTACGGAGTGTTCCGTCCACATATAAATAGCTTGGCCTTGACAACACTTTGAAGCTACAGAGTGTTCCGTCAACATATAAATAGGATGGCCTTGACAATGCTTTGAAGCTGTAGAGTTTTCCATCCACATATAAATAGGTTGGCCTTGACAAAGTTTTGAAGCTACGGAGTGTTCCGCCCACATATAAATAGGTTGGCCTTGACAATGCTTTGAAGCTGCGGATTGTTCTGCCCCCATATAAATAGGTTGGCTTTGACAATGCTTTGAAGCTACAGAGATGTCCGCCCACATATAAATATGTTGGCCTTGACAAAGCATTTAAACTACGAATTGTTCCACCCACATATAAATAGGTTGGCCTTGACAACACTTTGAAGCTGCAGAGTATTCCATCCATATATAAATAGATTGGCCTTGGCAAAGTTTTGAAGCTGCAGAGTTTTCTGCTCACATATAAATAGGTTGGCCTTGACAACACTTTAAAGCTGTGGAGTGTTCGCCCACCTATAAATAGGTTGGCCTTGACAACGCTTTGAAGATGTGGAGTGTTCGACCCACATATAAATGCGTTGACCTTGAGAATGTTTTAAATGTTAGGAGTGTTCTACCCACATATAAATAGGTTGGTCTGGACAATGCTTTGAAGCTGTGCAATGTTCCGCCCACATATTAATAGGCTTACCTTGACAACACATTGAAGCTGCGGAGTGTTCCACCTACATATAAATAATTTGGCCTTGAGAAGGCTTTGAAGCTACGGAGTGTTCCGCCTACATACAAATAGGTTGGCCTTGAAACCACTTTAAAGCTGTGGAGTGTTCATCCCACATATAAATGATTTGGCCTTGAGAAGACTTTGAAGCTACAGAGTGTTCCACCCACATATATATAGGTTGGCTTTGACAACAGCTGCGGAGGGTTCCGTCCACATATAAATAGGTTGGCCTTGACAATGCTTTGAAGCTACGGAGTGTTCCGCCCACATAGAAATAGGTTGGCCTTGACAACAGCTGCGGAATATTTGCCCACTTATAAATAGGTAACCTTGACAACACAATGTATCAGTAGAGTGTTCCGCCCACATATTAATAGGTTGGCCTTGACAACAACAAGCTGCATAGTATTCCATCCCTATATAAATAGGTTGGCCTTGACAAAGTTTTGATGCTGCGGACTGTTCCTCTCACATATAAATAAGTTGGCCTTGACAACATTTTAAAGCTGAGGAGTGTTCAACCACCTATAAATAGGTTGGCCTTGACAACGCTTTGAAGATGCGGAGTGTTCGGCCCACATATAAATACGTTGGCCTTGAGAATGTTTTAAATCTTATGAGTGTTCTACCCACATATAAATAGGTTGGTCTGGACAATGCTTTGAAGCTGTGCAATGTTCCGCCCAGATATTAATAGACCCACCTTGACAACACATTGAAGCTACGGAGTGTTCTGCCCACATACAAATAAGTTAGCCTTGACAACACTTTAAAACTGTGGAGTGTTCCACCCACATATAAATAGGTTAGCCTTGAGAAGGATTTGAATTCTGCCCAAATATAAATATGTAGCCTTGACAAGAACTGCAGAGGGTTCCGTCCACATATAAATAGTTTGGCCTTGACGATGCTTTGAAGCTGTGGAGTGTTCCACCACATATAAATAGCTTGGCCTTGTCAATGCTTTGAAGCTACGGAGTGTTCCGCCCACATACAAATAGGTTGGCCTTGACAACACTTTAAAGCTAAGGAGTGTTCATCCCACATATAAATAGATTGGCCTTGAGAAGGCTTTGAAGCTACGAAGTGTTCCGCCCACATATAAATATGTTGGCCTTGACAACAACTGCAGAGGGTTCCGTCCACATATAAATAGTTTGGCCTTGACAATGCTTTGAAGCTGCAGAGTTTTCCACCCACATATAAATAGGTTGGCCTTGACAACACTTTAAAACTGTGGAGTGTTCCACCCACATATAAATAGTTTGGCCTTGAGAAGGATTTGAATTCTGCCCACATATAAATATGTTGGCCTTGACAACAATTGCAGAGGGTTCCGTCCACATATAAATAGTTTGGCCTTGACAATGCTTTGAAGCTGCGGAGTGTTCCACCACATATAAATAGGTTGGCCTTGTCAATGCTTTAAAGCTACGGAGTGTTCCGCCCACATACAAATAGGTTGGCCTTGACAACACTTTAAAGCTGTGGAGTGTTCATCCCACATATAAATAGTTTGGCCTTGAGAAGGCTTTGAAGCTACGAAGTGTTCCGTCCACATATAAATATGTTGGCCTTGACAACAACTGCAGAGGGTTCCGTCCACATATAAATAGTTTGGCCTTGACAATGCTTTGAAGCTGCGGAGATTTCCACCCACATATAAATAGGTTGGCCTTGACAATGCTCTGAAGCTGCGGAGTGTTCTGCCCACATATAAATATGTTGGCCTTGACAACAGCTGCAAAGGGTTCCGTCCACATATAAATAGTTTGGCCTTGACAATGCTTTGAAGCTACGGAGTGTTCTGCCCACATACAAATAGGTTGGCCTTGACAACACTTTAAAGCTGTGGAGTGTTCATCCCACATATAAATAGTTTGGCCTTGAGAAGGCTTTGAAGTTACGGGTTTTTCCGTCCACATATAAATAGGTTGGCTTTGACAACAGCTGCAGAGAGTTCCGTCCACATATAAATAGGTTGGCCTTGACAATGCTTTGAAGCTGGGGAGTGTTCCGCCCACATATAAATAGGTTGGCCTTCACAACACTTTAAAGCTGTAGAGTGTTCTGCCCATATATACATAGTTTATTCTTGAGAAGGCTTTGAAGCTGTAGAGTGTTCCGCCCACATATAAATAGGTTGGCCTTGACAACGCTTTGAAGCTGTGGAGTTTTCTGTCCACATATAAATAGGTTGTCCTTGACAATGCTTTGAAGCTGTGCAATAAGTAAGTAAGTAAGTAATTTTTATTTATATAGCACATTTCCCAGACATGAGAGTCACAAAGTGCTTCACAGGAGGAAAAATAAAATCATAAAATTATAAAATCACAGAAATAAAATCATAAAATCACAGAGATATACAAAAATCACAGAGATACTATACAAAAAGGTAAAACATAACTAGCTCTAAAAACAATGTACAAAGTTAATCAAACGCCTGTCTGAAGAGATGAGTCTTAAGACTGTTTTTAAATGCAGCTGTTGACTCGGAGCAGCGTATTGTTATAGGGAGAGCGTTCCAGAGCCTCGGAGCCACCACTTCAAATGCTCTATCGCCACGAGTTCTAAAATGAGTTCTCGGAACTGTCAGCAGTAGCTTATTTGAAGACCTCAGAGTTCTAGATGGACAAAGAGGCTTCAAAAGGTCCAATAAATATTTAGGAGCCTCACCATGTAATGCTTTAAAAGTTAATAATAAAACTTTAAAATGTGACCTAAAATGAACTGGGAGCCAGTGTAGAGAGGCCAGAACCGGAGTGATATGAGCTGTTCTGGGGGTTCTAGTCAAAAGCCTGGCTGCAGCGTTTTGCACAGATTGAAGGGAAGCTATGGAGGATTTACTAATCCCCACTAAAAGGCCGTTGCAATAGTCTAGGCGAGAAGAAATAAATGCATGGACAATCATTTCTAATTCCTTTTGTGATACAATAGCACGTAGCTTAGAAATATTCCTTAAATGATAAAAACTGTTTCGAGCTAACAATTTGCAATGATTGTCCATTGACAGAGAGCTGTCAAAGAGAACACCCAGATATCTGAGGTTGTTTTTGTTCGCAAGGTTTAAGAACCCAAGATGCTTCTTAATTTCAATGATTTTATCATCCGGAGCAACGATAAGCGTTTCAGTCTTGTTAGCATTTAGCTGCAGGTGGTTATCATTAAGCCATATCTTAATGGCTGATAGGCAGTTACTGAGTTCAGTCAATTTATAGAATTCAGACAGTCGAAATGAACAATACAATTGAATGTCATCAGCGTACACATGGTATGAGACGTTACTAAAGCCATTTAAGATAAAGCCTAATGGGCGTAGGTACAATAAAAAGAGGATCGGGCCCAAAACTGAACCCTGGGGCACCCCATAGGGCAGATCAGAAACGTCAGAATGAACATTGTTCATGAAAACAGTAAAAGACCTATTAGATAAATAAGAATTGAACCAATTTAAAACCGTACCAGAAATACCAAACAGGTCACATAATCTGTTAATGAGAACAGTGTGATCCACAGTATCAAATGCTGAAGTCAAGTCCAAAGCAACAAACACAGTGTAATGTCCAGTATCAGCTGCCATCAACACATCACTAGAAACTTTTAGTAATGCAGATTCTGTGGAATGCAGTCTACGAAAACCAGACTGGAAACTGTCCAAAAGATCATTGTCCTCAATATAAAAGTTCAGTTGTTGAGCTACAACCTTCTCAAGGATTTTCGACAATAAAGGAAGTTTAGAAATGGGTCTATAATTTTCAGGCAGAGTGCAGTCCAGGTTAGGCTTTTTTAACAGAGGACAGACAACAGCAGTTTTAAAACATTGAGGTACAGATCCAGAACTAAGAGATAAATTTATCAGGCTGACTACACTGGGACCAATAAAATCAAAAACATCTTTAAAAAGAGATGATGGAAGAACATCCAGTGGACTCGATGACATTGTCATGTGTGTCAAAAGATCAGAAATGTCCTTAACGGACACTGGGTCAAAAGAGGACCATGTTGTCAAGGTCAACGGTTGAGGGTCCACATAACTGGATGTTGATGGTAAGATACCAGCTCTGATGTTAGCAACTTTGTCAATAAAAATTTTTAAAAACAAATTACAATCAGCATAATTAAAATTACTTTGAAGCGAACACATCGGAGAAACAATGTTTTTGATCGTGTCAAATAAGATTTTTGGATTTCGTCCTTTTGATTTGATGAGATTAGCAAAATAATTTGATCTTGCATTCTTAATCATCTCATTTAAGGAACAGATTAAGTCTTTTAAATGAAGCCTGTGAACCTCTAAGTCAGTACGTTTCCATAAACGTTCTGTTTTCCGACATAATCTCCTCAGTGACATTATTTCATTATTAATCCAAGGAGAGTTTGTACCACGAACAGTGCTTTGCTTCAAAGGTGCAATTAAATTCAAGAGATCAGTACAGTAAGCATTAAAACATGATACTGCTAGGTCCACATTCAAAGAGTTAAAAACTAAGTGTGAAGGATCAAAATGTGAAATAAAAGTTTTGGCTGTGTGCTCAGTTATTATTCTTTTTTGGATCAAGCGACTAGGAGGAGCAGGATCAGTGCTGAAGGACAAATTAAAATATAAGCAACTGTGATCACTGAAAAATATGTCCTCTACACAAACAAGATCAATGTTGAGGCCAAAGGAAAAAAGAAGATCCAAAGTATGACCTTTGCAATGTGTGGGTACATGAACATGCTGAGTAAAATGAAAAGACTCAGTAATAGAGATAAGATCAACTGCTGCTTTACAAGAATCATCATCTACATGTAAATTGAAATCACCCAAAATTATAATTTTCTCCAGCTTGATGATAGTAGACAGCAGCTCAGTAAATTCAGATAAAAACTCTCCGGCTGCGCCAGGAGGTCTGTATACCAAAATACAGTAAAATAAATTAAAAGAGCCAACTTTAATTATTTGAAGTTCAAAAGTAGAAAAAGTTGGTGGTTTTACCAGTCTGCAGGAGAAAGTGTCTTTAAACATGGTCGCTAGTCCACCTCCTCTGCGCCCTTCTCTGGGAGTTGCAAGCACCGAACAGTTTCCTGGACAGAGCTCCCGCAGGTGAACAAAATCCAAACTTTGTTGCCATGTTTCAGTTAAAAACATGAAGTGAAGAGATTCCTTTGTGAACAATTCGTTCACAGCAAATGACTTGTTACTGATGGAACGAACGTTGAGGAGGGCCATGCGCAGAGATGACAGTTTATCAACTTTCATATCCATATTCAGCGGGATGTAGATTAAATTGCGCTCATCCAAGGAGCGTTTGTGACGAATAAATCTCCGTTGGTGAGCATGTAAGCCTCTATTCATATAGAGAGATGGCGATGAGTTGCAGGTCCCGACAGACCCGGTTCCCAGTGACGTGTCCGGCTCCCAGCTGGTTGGCACGGACCGCAGACATCGAGATGAACCCCGCTCACTGGCCAAAAATCTGTGCAAACGTCTTACACGAGCCTGGACTCCGGCTCGAGATCCCCTTTTACGTTTCTTGCTTCTGGAGAATTGCAGCGGGCACTCATGTGAGCAGCAAACAAACGGAGGTGGAGGTGGATTTCTCCCACCTGAGCTGCTCCAGCTGTTACAATGAACCATTAGCGATTCTTTGATCGCCAACAGCGCATCCCGGTCATAGACACGTACAGCAAACGTGCTATATTTGCTGACAAAAACTAAATAAATAAAAAATAAAAACAACAGACGGCTAAAAAGAATAAGTCGGGGAGCACTGGCGAAGCCACACAGAGGCGCCATCTTGCCACACCCACATATAAATAGGTTGGCCTGGACAACACTTTAAAGCTGTAGAGTGTTCGCCCATCTATAAATAGGTTGGCCTTGACAACGCTTTGAAGATACGGAGTGTTCGACCCACATATTAATAACTTGGCCTTGACAACACTTTAAAACCGTGGAGTGTTCCACCCACATATAAATAGTTTGGCCGTGAGAAGGATTTGAATTCCGCCCACATATAAATATGTTGGCCTTGACAACAACTGCAGAGGGTTCCGTCCACATATAAATAGTTTGGCCTTGACGATGCTTTGAAGCTGCGGAGTGTTCCACCACATATAAATAGGTTGGCCTTGTCAATGCTTTGAAGCTACGGAGTGTTCCGCCCACATACAAATAGGTTGGCCTTGACAACACTTTAAAGCTGTGGAGTGTTCATCCCACATATAAATAGATTGGCCTTGAGAAGGCTTTGAAGCTACGAAGTGTTCCGTCCACATATAAATATGTTGGCCTTGACAACAACTGCAGAGGGTTCCGTCCACATATAAATAGTTTGGCCTTGACAATGCTTTGAAGCTGCGGAGATTTCCACCCACATATAAATAGGTTGGCCTTGACAATGCTCTGAAGCTGCGGAGTGTTCTGCCCACATATAAATATGTTGGCCTTGACAACAGTTGCAAAGGGTTCTGCCCACATACAAATAGGTTGGCCTTGACAACACTTTAAAGCTGTAGAGTGTTCTGCCCATATATACATAGTTTATTCTTGAGAAGGCTTTGAAGCTGTAGAGTGTTCCGCCCACATATAAATAGGTTGGCCTTGACAACGCTTTGAAGCTGTGGAGTTTTCTGTCCACATATAAATAGGTTGGCCTTGACAATGCTTTGAAGCTGTGCAATGTTCCACCCACATATAAATAGGTTGGCCTGGACAACACTTTAAAGCTGTAGAGTGTTCGCCCATCTATAAATAGGTTGGCCTTGACAACGCTTTGAAGATACGGAGTGTTCGACCCACATATAAATAAGTTGGCCTTGACAACACTTTAAAACTGTGGAGTGTTCCACCCACATATAAATAGTTTGGCCTTGAGAAGGATTTGAATTCCGCCCACATATAAATATGTTGGCCTTGACAACAACTGCAGAGGGTTCCGTCCACATATACATAGTTTGGCCTTGACGATGCTTTGAAGCTGCGGAGTGTTCCACCACATATAAATAGGTTGGCCTTGTCAATGCTTTGAAGCTACAGAGTGTTCCGCCCACATAAAATATGTTGGCCTTGACAACGCATTGAAACTGCGAAGTGCTCCACCCACACATAAATAGGTTGGGCTTGACAACACTTTAAAGCTGTAGAGTGTTCTGTCCATATATACATAGTTTGGCCTTGAGAAGGCTTTGAAGCTGTAGAGTGTTCCGCCCACATATAAATAGGTTGGCCTTGACAACGCTTTGAAGCTGTGGAGTGTTCTGTCCACATATAAATAGGTTGGCCTTGACAATGCTTTGAAGCTGTGCAGTGTTCCACCCACATATAAATAGGTTGGCCTGGACAATGTTTTAAAGCTTTGCAATGTTCCTTCCACATATTAATAGGCTTGCCTTGACAACGTATTGAAGATATGGAATGTTCCGCCCACATATACCATCCCATACCATACCAACTTTATTTCTAAAGCACTTTTTTAAAATCGTGAGACCAAAGTGCTGTACACAAACATAAAATACAGTACAAAAATAAAATACAGTACAAAATTAAAAAGGTCAGATAAGTGACTAGCAATAAAATAGTAAAGTTTCACACAATAAAACAAAATCAAACATCTCGGATCGCGTCAAAAGCCAAAGAGAAAAGATGAGTTTTAAGAAGAGACTTAAAAACTACAATGGATGAGTCTAAAAAAGCTAAGTCTGGTCCTCTGGACATTCAAAAAACAAAAAAAAAAACAAAGCAAAAAATTGTAGAAACGTTTCGTCTTTCGTCCGAAAGACTTCCTCAGTCTGAGGTGCTGGGTTCAGCTCAGTCTTATAAATAGCACCCTCTCACAGTGTTACACAACCAGTTGGCTGATGACAGCCTGAAACCAGCTGCTCACATGATCAAGGAGGACCATCAGCCTAACAATGGATCGTTAGCACCCTGATGGTTGTTTGCTATTCACAGAGGGCTGAGTGATACCAGCAATCACAGCATTGTAGGAGGGGGACAGTTGAACTCGGAGGCCTCCACCCCTGTTTAATGATGGGCGGTTTCTTTTCACAAAGATGGCCTCCTTTACTCCTCTCTCAAACCATCGTTCCTCTCTATCAAGGATGTGAACATCTTCATCCCTGAAAGAGTGACCGCTGGCCTGGAGATGAGTGTAGACTGCAGAGTCCTGACCTGATGATGTTGATCTTCTGTGCTGGGCCATCCTTTTGGCCAGTGGCTGTTTAGTTTCCCCAATATAAGACTGATCACAGCCCTCCTGACACTGAACAGCATACACAATGTTACTCTGTTTTTGCCGGGGGACTGGATCTTTGGGATGAACCAGTTTTTGCCGTAATGTATTTTGAGGTTTAAAAGCCACTGGGACGTTGTGTTTAGAAAATAAACGTCTCAATGTCTCTGAAACCCCTGCAACATATGGAATGGCCACTGGTCTGGGTCTGGGTTCCTTCTTTTCACCTGATGGCTGGCTGGAGTCCATTTTGGGTTTCTTCTCTGCTTTCAGGAAGGCCCAGTTAGGATATCCACATTTCTCTAGAGCCTGTTTTGTGTGTGATTTCTCCTTCTGTCTGGCTCCTGCGTTAGTGGGGACGCTGTCTGCTCTGTGGTACAGAGTCCTGATGACTCCTAACTTGTGCTCCAGAGGGTGATGGGAGTCAAACTGTAAATACTGGTCTGTGTGGGTGGGTTTGCGGTACACCTCAGTTTGCAAATTTCCTCTATCAGAAACTGAGACCTCACAGTCCAAGAAAGCCAACCTGCCATTTCTTACATCTTCTCGTGTGAACTTGATATATTTATCCACAGAGTTGATGTGATCAGTGAAATGTTGGACTTCCTGAGATTTAATTTTAACCCAGGTGTCATCAACATACCTGAACCAATGACTTGGTGGTCTCCCCGTAAAGGATGTCAAGGCTCTCTTTTCTACCTCCTCCATGTACAGGTTGGCAACAATAGGAGAAACTGGAGACCCCATAGCACATCCATGTTTCTGCCTATAATATTGCTCCCCATATGTGAAGTAGGTTGACTGCAGGCACAGTTTCAAGAGTTGACACAGTTGCTCTGTGGAAAGCGTGGTTCTGCTGTTCAGAGTGGTGTCTGATTTTAACCTTAAACAGACCACCTCTACTGCTTCATCAACAGGAATGCACGTAAAGAGTGATGTAACATCAAAAGAGACCATTGTTTCATCAGTCTCCATGATGACATCCCTCACCTTATCCACAAAGTCCATGGTGTTCTGTATGTGGTGTTCTGAGCTGCCAACTAAAGGGATGAGTACAGATGCCAGATATTTGGAAACATTGTAAGTGACAGAGTTAATCATGCTAACAATTGGTCTTAAAGGTACACCTTGTTTGTGGATTTTGGGTAAACCATACAGACTTGGCGTGGCCTCCCCTGGGTACAGTCTGTGGTACAGAATATTGTCAATAGCCTTGTCCTGCTTCAAAATTTTCAGGCAATCTATCAACTTCTTCTTGTAACCACTTCCTGGATCTCTTTTCAGCGGTTCATAAGTGGTTAAGTCACTAAGGAGTGACATAACTTTCTCATGATAGTCTTTCTGGTTCAAAATCACTGTGCACCTTCCTTTGTCTGCTGGGAGAATTATGATGTTTTTGTCCTTGCTAAGCGTGGTGAGTGCATCCCTCTCTTCTCTACTGATGTTGGAAGGTGGTGGTTTAGCATTACTGAGACAGGCTGAAACTTTGACTCTGAGTTGTTCTGCTTCAAAGTCTTTAAT